>VDFB02330672.1:0-29287 GCA_007258455.2 Sequoia sempervirens
GGGCCATGTTGTGAGACTTTGTCCACAAGGATTAGCAATAGCATCAAAGCAAACACTTGGAGATGTTGGTAGATCTCACAATTTTTGTAATGCTAGATAATTGTTGAGTAGAGCATCAAGGTATAGTTATTGATATTGCAAGTATGTTTGGAGTTGACTTTTTTTTTCTTGATTATGGACTAAATTGTCGGGTACTATTTACCCCCGTACTTGGGTGGGTTCAGTTTGGGTCTGAGTACGTCTTCAATGTGAGTTTTTTATTTATATTCACAACAAACTCTCCAAAGTTCCACCATCTGAGGAAAAGAGCCAATAGTTGCAATTGGAAGGACTAGTAGGTTCAACTTCTTTAGTCGTTTATCTAAACGCAAAGTTACAAGAGTTGCATGCAGGCAATCAGAGCCCTTGAGAGCTTCAGTAGGCTTTTGCTTTGTCTCATTGTTCACTCTTGGAGACATCTTCCTTGAAGATATAGCAGCTGCATTAGCAGCAAAGTATGCCTGATTTGTTTGGTCATCCAATGCTTAGCCAAAGCAACTACTTCAAATACTTTTGTACAGAAAATTCAAGCCAAGATTTGATCTCATTATCAAGTTTTATCTCATTCACTAAATCTACTATCATATAAAGAAAAGAGCATGAAGTAGAGACTACTACTTTTCCTTTACCAATTACAATTTCCATATTCTTCAAAATGGTAGATCTTGCTACCAAATTTGTTGCCTAGATATTCCACTAATCAACAATCCCAACAAACATATATTTATTGCTTGGAAAGCTTTAAGTTTTGACATGGCTGAGTGTTTTTATTCCATGTACTAGATCCAAATTATGTTTATGACTTATGAGTATCATTGTTCTTATAATTAAATTATTAAATTTATAATTTTGAACATGTATATATATATGTATTTGTACCTGTACCAAAGGGAAAAAAATTGTCATACCGTCAATACCCGTACCCGTAGCTAAACCGGCAACTTAGATTATGGAGCTTCAAACTCCTTTATTTCCCCATCATTAGTTGAGCATTGCAAGCTTGTGGCAGCAAGGCAAGATGATAAGTAGTAGATTGAGTTGGCTACAGGTGTTAAGGTGGTAGTTCATTCACTTGTGTGTGGTTGTGTGTTTGATCTGGGAACCTTTGGTAACGTTATGTGTCCTACCACCAAGATCTTACAAGATATTCCTTGGTATGGATTAGCTTGATTCTCATCAAAAGAGCATCAATTGTAACCATAAGGCAGAAGACTGTGTGGATGACCTTGGTAATCAAGTTGTGATAGCTAGCCATCTCACAAGCGCAATACTATATGACCACTTTGGAGCTTAGCAAGCTTTGGTTGCAATAAGAGTTGTTAGAGAAGGTGCATATTCATCCTTGTGTATACTCTTGGGGTGCAACTATCATCTTCGTGAAGGATGGATCTCTTCATTTTTGTATTGATTATTGGCAATTGAACAAGGTGACAATGAGTAACCAATATCCCATATTGTGTAATGTCCCCTCCTAGCCTTTGAGTGGTGTTTATCCTTTATCCTATTCCAGAGTTCCTGTAGGCTAAATGGAATTCATAAGGGAACTCAGTTTCCAATCCTTTCTGAGGGTTTTCAGAGTTTTCTGGTGGACTTTCTATTTTAGCAGGGGGGCAGTTTGGTACTTACTGCTTACAATAAGTAGGGTTGCTTATCAATTTCCTCACCAGTTTGAGTTTTCAAAGCATTTGTTATTTTTAGTGCTTACTAAAAATAGTAAGTCTATTTTCAGAAAGTTGGTCCAAGTCAAGCTACTTTCAGCAGTGTTATTTCAGTTTGGGCTTTAGTTTGCTAAGGTCTGATTATTTTGATATTTGTATTTCCTCTCTCGTAATATTTTAATAAAGTTATTTTATTGAAGGCCTGAGGGGGCATAATTTTGTACCTTGGCACCTAGTGCATTGACTTAAGGTTGTTTTAAAGCAACAGAATTACTTTTGAATGTTGGATAAGAGGGGGATGCCTAGGAGGTGAATATGAAGTTCAAAATTAAAATAAATCAAGGGCAAAGGAAAAAAGGGTGTGGGATTTTAGTGGAGGATTAGGGTTTCTCTAACCCGGTCACCCTAATCTTTTGTTGAGACTTTATAAACTCATTTTGAAGCCTCATTTCAGTATGTTGGAAATGGTTGCATAAGGAGATACTACTGGAATCATTCCAGAGGTCTGTAAACAGGTGTTGCGGACGAAAACCCTTGGCGTTGAAGAGCTGGTTTTGGTAGTGCAATACCTACCCTAGTTGTTTCAGGTTTGGTTCCATCGAGGGGTCGCTTTCAGAGCTTCATTGTTGCAGTTTCAATCAAACAGGATGAAGATATTTGAGTATTTTTTATGTGTGATCAGTTGGGTTTTGATTTGTGGTAGCATAGCTTCTTTTGGGTGTGAATTTTCTGAGTGTTTTGAGGTGGTTTCAGAAGTTTCTGGGCACTTTATTCACAGGGTCTGAACCTGGTTTCATGAGCATAACTTCTATTTGACTTGGTTTCTCATCGTGGGTATTGATTCTAAAGAAATCTCTCATCTAGGCGCCTCCAATCATGTGTAAGTATGAATTTTCTGAGCAAAATCTGATTTATTAAAGCAAGTCGACTTCTTCAGCCAGGCGCCTGGTTTGTGGGTAATTTCCAGATTGAGTCTGCTGTGGTATAGGGACGATCTGAGCATTTGTGGAGATCTGAAATCATTGGTTCTTGGCATTGGAAAGTAGGGGATTTGCTGCTAATATCAGTGGCATTGTTCATTGCACATTTGGAGATTCCTTTGTTGCTGTTTGCACATATTTCCAGGTCTGAAACGTTTATTTCTGAGTCTGATATATGCTTGTAAAAGTCAGAATTTTTCTGTTATGATATTAGAGAAATATATGCTGATTTTTCATCATAGTGCAAGCAAGTTTACTTTATTTTCAGTACTTTATGTTAGTTTTAGATCAGAAATGCAACAAGCAGAAAAAAACAACTCAGAGAACAATGAACACAATATTTTACCCTGGGTAAACCCTCCTACTCGAGGGAGAAAAACACAGCAAAATATTCTCTTATAAATCAGAATAATAAGTGCAGAAATAGCACTCAACAATCAGGCCCTAGAAAGGGCGAATCTTATCCAATGAATCTGCACTTGTATATAGTGCAATTTCTTTAGATGCACAAAAATATTTAACTCTTCTCCTGAAGTCGAATCTGCTGCTCTTGAAGGGCGAACCTGCTGCTGAATATATTTGAATTGGAATGGATTGAATGATAATAAAATGAGGAGACACCTTCTCCTATATATACAAGCTAGTTGATCTTCCCTCCTAGGGCCGACCTAGAAGAGTACAAATTTTATTTATAAGACAAAAGGCCGACCTGCCTTGAGTTGAATATATTTAAGGGAAAATATCTCCCGAATCTACAAAACACTAACACTCCCTCTTAGCTAGGACGGTATTTTCAAATATCCTCATCATGGAGTCTCTCAACATGACACCCACAATGGCTACACCCATTTGTGGAAAAACACATCTTAGTCTCAAAGATGTACACGGGTTCATCATGGAGTCTCTCAACATGATGTCCACAATGGCTACACCCATTTGTGGAAAACACATCTCAGTCTCAAAGATGTACAAAGGTTCGCCACGGAGTCTCTCAACATGGCGTCCACAATGGCTACTCCCATTTGTGGAAAGAAACACATCTCAGTCTCAGAGATGTACAAGATATCCTCGTCATGGAGTCTCTCAACATGACGTCTCCTCTCAGTCTCAGAGATGTATAAGATTTCCTCGTCATGGAGTCTCTCAACATGACATCTCATCTCAGTCTCAGAGATGTACAAGGGCTTACACCTCATATTTCTCTATCTCAGAGAAATATACACTACAAGGGCTTTCACCTCATATTTCTCCATCTCAAAGAAATATACACAAGGTTTTCACCTCATATTTCTCCGTCTCAGAGAAATATGCATTACAACAAATCTTCATGATGATGTGACTCCCTCTGAAGCTCCAAGTACTTGCATCAACCTCTTGACCTCCTCGTCCAAGATTCCTTGCAATGCTTGCCTTAGAGGAACGGTTTCCAACGCACACCTTCGGCACTACGGACTTGTGAGAGTCCAGGACTGTCCTCGACCTCATCCCAGATCACCCTATTCTAAATAGGTTTGCGGAGCTCCCAATGTCAAATCCAGATTGACTGTCTTGTGCAATTTTGTTCTCTACAACTAAAGAGGTCTTCCAAGGACTTTAGCACCTGGCCTTGCAACACTGCAACCCACTTGGCTGACACCTTCACTTCTTCTTGGTGAGTTACTCTAGTTCCTCGAGACATAGGACTTCATTTTGCTAAACACAAAACTCGCTCTTGATCCCTGCCTCAATACAGAGATTGCAAAGAAATCCTCTAGAAGTGAACTCCCCTCCATTGACTGATCTTTAGAGCCTTAAATCCTCTTCCTGGACATGATCTCAACTCGTGCCTGGAATTTAACTCCCTCTGAATGGCAGGAGTGTAATCGAGGGATGAATCCATATCCATAGGAGCCTCCTACTCCTCACTGACTTATCTTTAAGAATCATCACCTCAAATAATGAGGTCTTCAATATATCTTCAAATAATCCAACATCCTTTTACTCCTCGATCCATCCTGCATTTTAAAGAGATTAATAATAGTTCATAAAATCAAACTACCCCAATATAAACATGTAGACATCTAGCAAATATCATTAGATAGAACAATTAAGGAATGATAATAGAACTTATCTTTGTGGAATCAGAATCTCCTTAAATGCTGCACTTAAACCCTCTTCAGATCTGCGCTTATCTTTCCCTTAGATCTGCTCATATGTAGCATTAATTCTGCTCCTGAATGCTGACTTTGCTTAGTACAGCCTTCAAAAACAACAGTTCCTTCTCTATCAACATATTGAATCGCTAGAATACACATATCTCCTGTACAAAAGTCTTGTGCCAGATATGCCTTCAGGCTTTCACAAATTCCCATCATAGGCTCCTTTAGGCCATCCCTCTATAGAAATTCAAAGACACAGTTGCATAGACTGCAAGAATCATAATGGTCATATTCAATCATGGATTTTTCATTTGAAATAACTACATAACCTCTGACATAACGGTCACTTCTCCTAGCAGAAGTACCATCGCAATCATATCCATTTTGTTCTCATGTCTGCCATACATAGTCCAATATGTGATTGCCTTATATGTGACCGGGAGGTTGCTTTTGTCTGTATCTGCCACAACGTCTCCAAGCAAATACTCCAGCACCAATATCAAAGTCAAGCACAATGAATACAATCTGAAATATAACTAAACTGTGGATCTCATATCTCCAACCTGCAACTCCAAATGGCTTCGTCTAACCAAATAATAAACATCACCCAACAACGATGTGGATATGCCAACAACACGAATATATGAGCAAGACACTTGATCAACATGAACTAGCAGCACTGTGATGATTTGAGAGACCGAAGTCCTTCAAGGATGCCGATAATGAAGAAAAGAATTAATACATAAGAAGTCTCGCCTCGAATGATGTTAATGTAGAAGTACGCACACAACTAGGACCCGACATTCACAATGAGAGCAGCGACTGTTGCTTAGCAAATGTAATAAGCGCCAACAGGAAAGTAATACAAATGCCCGATATCGAGACTTTGGTGTACACGATGAATATAAGAGCAATGGTCAATATATCCAGTGGGTGACACCAACAAATGACTTCCACCACGAACTCCAGAATACGTGACATCGCCCATTCCAATAACGGGATGTCACGGATAATAATAACCTCCTCCCACGCTTTGACAAATGGTTTGCCAACAATATACTTCTACCATCGCTAATCCCACGTCTTCTCTCTTCAAACGGTGATTATGCTTTTCTAGTGGCTAATATCTACATTCCTGCAGAACCCCCGATATTTCAATATACAGTGATGACACCTTACAATGATTATAATCCTATGATTTCCTTGATGCCTCCCAAAGAATACCAATCTGGAAATGTATTCAATAAATATTGCCAATTGATATAATTTTGTCAACATGTAAAAAAAAAACTATGAATAAGAATGTTGAATAGCCACGACTAGGTTTTTGTCCAAGCCTGGCCACAGAAACTAAGAGTTGTCGTTCTCAGATCTTCCCTGATTAAAGTCCAAACATTATTCAAATTCTCGTGATACTCCTTCAATCCGCCGAAGCCCAATATAACTTTGCCATATTCAGTTGAACCAACCGAACTGTTATTTTAAGACTTAATACTGCCTGGCAAAGCAAACATATAGAACTGAATACACATACAAACTTAATTGACCCAGCTATACATCAGTTTGCACCTACAGATAGGAGATGAACATTATGCTAAAGGCGACTCTCAGAAGTTACCGATCATACAAAAGATATAGAGAAATCCTAGGTAATTGCTTCACGGGTCTGAATGATGTCGCCAATCTCCAGCACTTCCTCAGGATTACGACAGAGGTGGAGGATGAGGCCGCTACAAATAGATCTCAGATTTGGAAAGAAATCATATAACCATCTTCACGTGATTTTCATTGAATTGAATTCCTCTCAATCTGCAATGTTTGCTTAGACAAATCTGATCGGATTTCCCTGAACCCATTCTGATACCATGTTAGTTTTAGATCAGAAATGCAATAAGCAGAAAAACACAACTCAGAGAACAATGAACACAATATTTTACCTTGGGAAAACCCTCCTACTCGAGGGAGGAAAACCCAGCAAAATATTCTCTTATAAATCAGAATAATAAGTGCAGAAATAGCACTCAACAATCAGGCCCTAGAAAGGGCGAATCTTATACAATGAATGTACACTTGTATATAGTGCAATTTCTTTAGATGCACAAAAATATTTAACTCTTCTCCTAAAGTCGAATCTACTGCTCTTGAAGGGCGAACCTGTTGCTGAATATATTTGAATTGGAATGGATTGAATGATAATAAAATGAGGAGACACCTTCTCCTATATATACAAGCTAGTTGATCTTCCTTTCTAGGGCTGACCTAGAAGAGTACAAATTTTATTTATAAGACAAAAGGCTGACCTGCCTTGAGTTGAATATATTTAAGGGAAAATATCTCCCGAAGCTACAAAACACTAACACTTTATGTTATCTATGTTTATGCAATCATGAAACAATGAATGGCAAATGAAACTCAATGCAAAAAATCATCAAACAAAACACAATCAGCAAGTCAGAAAACAGAAAAAAAAAGGGGGGGGTCATTCATTACATATTGAGGATCTACAACCAATTTGATCAAATGAAGGGAGCTAGAGTGTTCTCTACGATTGATCTAAAGTCTATGTATCATCAACTTCGCATTCAACAAGCCAATATTTATTAGATCATGTTTTGACTCAATATGGACACTACGAGTTCACCATAGTAGTTGACAAATGCTCCATCAATATTCATTAGTTTGATGAACGGGGTGTTTCACACTTACCTTGACCAGTTTGTCCTTGTGTTTCTAGATGATATTTTGATCTTTACAAGGATTGTGGAAGAACATGAGGTCCAGTTGTGTCAAGTTCTTTAGTGTTTGTGTGAGAACCAGCTTTTTAATAGATTGGTGAAGTGTGAGTTATTCCAATTGAAGGTGAAGTACTTGGGTCATGTTATTTCTAGTAAGGGTATTGTCGGTGTACGTTTTATCATCCACCGAACACACAGAATAAAATGTCCAAAGACACTCTATCCTCTCTTGAACAAAGTCACCGTGTATGCTAAGATTGCGAGAAGATCATATGGTGACTCCAAGGTTTCTTTTGTCAAGTCATGACATGTGGATAAGCTCAATGGGCGTTGTGATTTGCTGGTAATACACAAAGGGACTTACATGAAGGAATTTCTCACAAGTTCGGGACTTAGACGGATTTATCATTAAGGCTTCTTCGATTGGGACTTTTAGTTTGGGTCTCAAAAAAAAGGCAAAAAGATAAGGGTTTAAAGGATCTAATCTATGCCTAGGAACTCAAGCGACAATAAAGATCAGGTGAAACGAGTAACCACGCTTTGTTCGCCTCCCTGGGACAACTACGCAAAGTGGGTGCAATCTTCAAAGGGTGTGATTATAATTTTCATGCCTCGAATAAGACCGAAGTTAAGCATCCACAATCACAAGCTCAAACTAACTTTAAGCATCGAATGAAAATCATCCATCCAAAGAAAGTATGAGCAATATTTCACCATTAATCTATACGATCAATCTCGCATTCACTTAACCAACATTCAAAGAAAATTCTACTTAATTGTAATCTAATTCTAATCTATGGTAGAAGAAGTTATGCAACCTTGCTCACTACTTGACAATAAAAGTGATTCAAAGCAAATCATGCATAAGAGCTTTTATTAGCCGAAATAGTCTAATGCAACAATTTCATACACTGTCTCCACACAAATGAAAGTGAGAGATCACAAGTTTATATAGAGTTTTCAGAATCAAATGAAAGGCCAAGATTAAAACAACATCAACGACCAAGATTAATACAACTCAACCCTAATTAGGGTTACCCAAAATAACATCAGTTAACAACCAGTAAACAAGCAATGAGGTGACAGTTGAAGCTATCTTCAACGGAAGGTGTCCCTATCCTCCTGGGCAGCATTGTGCTCGACGAATCTGGACACGATCGTGACGACTTCCTCCATCGTAACTGGCAGCAGCATGCTTATCCTGAATTCAAGCCCGTCCAAATCCTCAACACATCTAGCGAAGGTGTTCTCCCAATCCGTTTCCTGTCTCACAAAATCATCTCGGATGGACAAGAGGTTTGCCACTTTGGTGAAATCCTGTCTCAGAATTGGTCCAATAGTAGAGAAGAAAACTTCCTGAACCTTATGCTTCAACCTTTCCAACTGCATGTCGTTTTCCCGGACAATCTCTCTGTCAAACACATTTGCAACTATCATATAAATCTTCCTCCGGATTTCTTTAACTTTCTCCCCAACTCTGAGCCCATCTGCCTTTGCCTTCTCTAGAATCTTGTTCCGTATTGTCACTGCCCAAAACCAATTATGAAAATCATAAGCCGCTCCCGCAGCAATTACCTTTCCCTCGACCAATTCTTCCTTTGGAACGCCCTTCAGTACTCTAAGGCATGGAATGAGCCTCTCTTGAATTCCAAGTTTCTGCCATGTCAACCAATTTGGAAAGGAAAGAAGAAGTCTATCCATAAGCAAGCGTCAATCTCTCCATGAACAAAGCCGTTTCCGTGCCCTTGCTTGTCATCCATTCCTGGGCCTCCTTGGCCCTGATCGTACCTTCTTCCACATCCTTGGCCATTTCCTGTGAGGAATTGAGAAGAGGAGCTACTGCATCACCCTGATTGAGTGGTTGGGTCAGATGTCGTATATACTCCTTCAGGCGCTCGACCTCCCTTTTGTACTCTTTCTTTTTCGCCACTTCCTTTTCCAATCTCGCCTTGATAGTTGAGACGAAGTTATCCAGTTCTTCTACCTCCTGGCCTTTTGTTGTTGGGCCAAGGTCTATAGTGGTTATGGCGTATTCCTGGGGAGTGATCTCATCTTGTGCTTTATCAACTGTTGGTACTGCGATCTGTATGGAACGGCTGCCGGCTTCGTCCCTCTGAATCATGGAAAACTTCTTGGCAGGTTTCTTAGTAGCAACTTGTTCCAACCTTGCCAAGAAATCCACAATATCATCTTCTTCTTGGACCTCAATTGGTGCCTGAATTTTCATCCTCTCCTTCAACCAATCCGAAATGGTAGGCTTCTCGATACTATCCTCCTCCTAAACGTTCCCTTCATTTGGAATATCCAAGACTCCTCTGAGGGTGGAAATCATACCCTCTTCGAAATCATCATTTTGGACTTCCATTTCATTATCCGAACCCAGTACTTTTGTGCCTATAGGAGATGGGGGCTCATCGTTGTCCAATTGGATCAGCACATTGTTCTTCTCCTGAACAATAGAAGGTCTCATCATCTCGGCCAAGGATTCGTCTACGGTAGCTACTAGCTCGTCAATGTTCCTAGACGCCGCAAAACGAGATGGCTCCATCTTCTGTCTTTTCTCGATAGGCTCAATGCTTGCAACTACTTCTTTCCTCTTCTCGCCAATCTAAACCAAATGATCATTGTGGGACGCGCCGGCATTGGAGGAGTATGACTCTGTCTCGCTCAGCAAATCATACGTGAGCATTATTCCTTTCTGCCTCAATTCCTAGACCTGATGGTCTACCCACCGCTGAGAATACTTAATCACTGGTCTCATCAATGTGCCAAGTCTGAATGCTCAGGCTCTGACCACTTCACGAAAGGAAGAGGTCGGCTCTCCTCGAAGCTCAGCTGGACATAATTTCCATCATCCTACAACTGATCGGGTACCTAGCAAAGTTCGGTTTCCCTCATAAAGTCCACCGGCACTCTAGACCATAATCTTCTCTTGACTTCATATTCATCTGCAGCATTCACCCAGAAGTCCTCCAAGTCTACTCTGTGTTTGTATCTTCTCCCATCCACGGTCCGAATGTGATGATGCGGGTCAAAATTGGCCCTAGACGTATAAGCTGTGAATGGGTACCATTGAATTTCTAGCTTGGGGCTTTCGGCTGCTTGTGTTGACGGACAGGACTCCAACATATTCCCAATAAAGAATGGGAAAGTAACAGCCGCCTTCTCACTTGGCCTCTGGATGTTCTGATAATCTTCCAACTGTCTAGGGACTTCAAGCAAAATCATCCGATTTGTTGGATAGATAGGCAGCTTGTAAGGATTTCTAGTGAATCCCTAGATCCTAACATACGTAAACTTGGGAAACTGGATAAACCAGGATCCATATTTATTGATCAAGCTCTTGGCTTCGTGACTCAACCTCTGGTGCATTCCTCCTTGAAGTATTCTCGTGATATACATTAGGAAAGCATCATGCACCCGCCTGAAATGAGATTTCTCCTTGAGTTGAAGTTGCGGGTAGCAGTCATAAGACTTGAGTTAATTCTTCCCATTGCCAACTTTGCCTTTTGCAAATCAGTCCTGAGTATCTGTATGTTCTGGCCGACAAATAGACAATGTACGAGCTCATATGAAAAGACTTGGTCTTTTCCAAATTGGTTAGCTGCTCGTGAAGATTGTCGCTTATCATTCGGGACCAGTTGAACATCTTCACGCCGGAAGTGATTTCATCTATAAAATAATACATCCACGTCTCAAAATATGCACCTTGCGGATTGTCGGCTATCCTATTCAACATCAAAATGATATCTCCATAATCCTCTTTAAAATCTGTCTGGCGCGGCTTCTTAGGCATCTTCTTTGTGGATGGTCTAGGCTTCTCCAACCATGGCTTATTAACATTTGTGGCGCACAATTCAGACTGGCTATATACAATCTCTTGGCGTCCTCCTTGGTTTTGTAGACGGTCCGATGATGTGTTGGGATGTCGAATGCCTCCTGTATTGCCACTTCGCCAAGGTGAGCCAAAATCCTTCCGTCAGAGGCAACAATTTGTCTTTCCTGAGCATCATAATGAATGGCCCATTCTACCATCAACTCGGCACAGTCTATTGCAGGCGGGAATCCGGCTGCTTGGAAAATTCCATTCCTCACCATTCGTCTGGCAATTGGTGTTGGTAATCCAGCACATCCATATACTCTCTTTTTGAACTCCACGAAGTCTACATGTCCCAGATCAATGTCTGCGACATTTTTCCATTTGGAATTTATCTTTGACTCTCGCTGTACCCCTTTACTGGCGAACTTCATCGACACCTTCTTTGATGATTCTCCCGCCGTGGTCATTAACCTGCAGTAAAAATATAAACATTAATACAGAGACTTTAAAATATAATTTATTCCTGTGCCTTTTCTTTTACCTTCAGCTTTCTGCGAAAAAGCAAGCTGAAAGTAAACGAATTTTCTTGAAATTTTGCCAGAACTTAGCCAGAATGAAAAAGACAGAAGAAGAATTGATGAATTTAGCCAACCGAACTCCAAACCTTAGGAAAAATCCTCTGGCTGCGAATCAGATTCAAATTTCGAGAATTGAATCAAAAATCAAATGACAAAGTGCGCCAATCTTGTTGAGTAGTTCGACTTTCAGCCAAGAAATCCTTCACTTCTTCGAAAAAATTATTTCTTCAGCAATAAAAATTATTCCTTCCTCTAAGAGAATTGACCTTGCCTGCAGAAGAATTGATCTTGTCTCAACTTTCTTATGATTTTGAGAGATTAACTTCTCTTCAACTAAGTCTGTGAAAAATGAGTTGCTGAAACTCATTATAATGCTGAAGAATACGATTTGTTTTAGCAACTGCATCTTTTTCTCTCGATTTCGATTTGTTTTCTCCTCTTCAAACAGGCAAGTTTCCATTCTTTTCAAAAAATCTCTATGGCGAGCTTATCTAGGCAAATCCCTTTGATTTTCCAAAATTCGATTTTTCTAGATGTTTATCTTTATTTTCGAAATTTTGGAAAAAAACATTAAATGTCCAATTAAATTCGATTTTTCCAAGTCTTAATTCATGGCGAATTTAATTTTGCTCATAGATTTTCTCTATTTCCGGGGTAATTTATTTTCTTCCAAGAATTTCTTTTCTTCCAAGGCATCTCTGGCGAATTTTATTTTTGTCTGTAGCATTTTATATTTCTAAGCCTTTGGAAATAAATTATCCAAAGGATTAAAATGTTTAATTTATTTCCAACCCGTTCATTTTTGACCCATGGCTATTTTAATTTTTTTCTTGGCTAAATATTTATTTTCCAAGCTATTTCACTTCCCGTCTAGCCAAGTTGAATTCTTAGCCATCTTGCCAACAAATATTACGCCAGATCTTCATTTTCTTCTGCCATGGCGAACTTCAAATTGTGTCAGGCACATTTTCTCATGCCAAAACGAATTTTCCTCTTGCTCGAATGATTTTATCTAGGAAAAGTATGTATTCGGATGTTTTTCCTAGGCCAATTTTCATGACACTTAGACAAATTTTCATCCCTTTTAGCCAAGGGCGGACTTTCTAACCTCTTTGCCATATGTATTCTCCTCTATGCACTTAGCCAACTTCATAAAATTTTCCCATACTTAGGCAAATTTTCAATTTTTCTCCTTCAAATACTTAGTCATTTTCGATTTTCTTCCTCTTAGGCCTCCATACTTAGACAAATTTTGAATTTTCTCTCCTCTCCTAGGCTAAGCGGACTTTACCAACTCCTTTCCATTCCCCTCTCAAGGCTGGGCGGACTTCCTTAATGTCTTGCCAATTTTTCCTCAAGGCTTGGGCGGACTTTCAAAGTGTCTTGCCATTCTTTCCAACTGTTGGGGCGGACTTCCAAGAGTCTTTGCCATTGCCTCATCTAAGTTATGGCGGACTTTGAAGGTGTCTTTCCATTTTATGGCGGACTTCAAAAGCTTTTTGCCATCCTCATCTCCATGGCAAGGGCGGACTTTATCAATAACTCAGCCATTTTCATTGCCATTTTCTCCTCCATGGGCGAGCTTCATGGTCCAGACTTGGGCGAGTTTCACCATGGACTTCATGCTTTTAGGTTGATTTTTAATGATTTTCCAGATTTTTAACTGATTTTTCCAGATTTTTCCCTTGCTTTTCCATGCTTTTCCTAATTTTTGCTTGATTTTTGCTTTATTTTTCAATGATTTTTTTATTTTTTGGTTGATTTTTGGTTCTAAAGATGGAAACGTTGACCCGCTGACCAGGGTTGACTTTCTAAAAATAGAAAAAGCAAAATCCCTAAAAAAATAGGGAACCCCGTTTGGTCCAAAAATGCCAAAAATGAAAAAGCGAAAAAGCAAAAAAGCAAATTCCCTAAAAAGTAGGAAGTGTCAGAATTGGCCCAAAGCACAGGCGATCCTCGTCTCCCGAACCTTCTGAGCACTTCTATGATGTTTAGGCACTGATTCAGACATGGATTATCAACTTGGCTTGGATGACTTCAAAAAGACTAACCTGAAACGCTCAAAAATGATGACCTCATGAAACCATTGCACGGAGGCAAAACCCTAAAAACTAGCAAACCACTGGGGTTTCCCATTTGCAATGGGACGATGTTTGAAAAGGTCACAACAGGTATCTCAATTGACCCCTTGAAGATTCAAGACCTTAGACCATTGTGGATTGGCCAACACCCACAAATGTTTATGAGGCTCATAGTTTCATGGGATTGGCAGGTTACTATTGCCACATCATGGACTTTTGTACAGTGTTGCATACAATTACTTCAATAAAAGTCCATATTTTGCGCTTTGCGATGATGCATCATTAGATGGGTTAGGAGCGGTCCTTATGCAAGAGGCCAAGTGATTACTTATGAGCCACAAAAGCTCAAGGAGAATCAATTGAACTACCCTACCCACAATCTAGAGTTGGAAATTGTTGTTCATGTGCTTATGCAATGGAGACTCTTCTAGGCCACCGATTTGAGGTGCTTAGCAATCATCATAGTTTACAATACACTTCCACACAACCGAACTTGAATCAGCATCAATGTCCTTGGATGGAATTCTTGTTCAAATATGACTTTGGCATTCAGTACATCAAAGAGGAGAATGCGGTCATAAATCCCTTGGTCAAGAGGCAACGCAAGGTGTTGATATTGTTCCTAAGCACAAATTTGTGGAGCCGTAGTCTTGAGAATCTCCCGAAAGATCCTTAGTATTTGAAAGTTTGAGCAAAGATTGAGTCTCGAAGGGCCCTATTGAGAATTTTTTCAGATTTCTATCTCAAGTCAAATGGACTATTGCAGCATCTTGGTCATATTTATATTTGGTGGTCTTCATACTGTCGTGTTGTTTGAGATGCATCACACACCTTACACAACACATCCTAGTGTAAAGAAGCATGCCAGCCTTCAACAATTGTATCATTGGGCAAGGATGAGGTATGATGATGATTTTGTTGCTAGTTTCCCATAGTGTCAGAGAGTGAAGGCAAAGCATCAACGTCTTGCCATCCTTTTGCAACTACACGACATCCTCAAGTGGAAATGGAGCATGATTTCCATGGACTTTATTGTTGGATTTCATATGTCTTCTCATCATCATGATGCTATCATGGTGACAGCAGAAAAGCTGACCAGAGTTTCCCATTTCTCATCCATGAGGGAATCCTATAATGTTGCATCAATGGTATGTACCTTCATGGGGGGCATTGTACACTTACATGGAGTGCCTCATAAGATCATATCAAATTGTGATCCCATGTTCATGTCCTTGTCGACATCTTCGCAGCATGCTTTTGGCAATCAAGTCAACTTTAATTTAGTCTATCACCCAAAGGCATATGGTCAAATGAAGAGGGTGAACTAAGTGCTAGAGAATATGCTCAAATATGTCATGGACAAGCAATCTAGGTGAGAGGACTATTTATACCTTGTTAATTTTGCTTGTAATAATAGGTACCACAATTCTCTTGCTATGGCACCATTCCAAGCCTTGTATGGTCATTCTTAATGGACTTCTTTGAGTAGGGATAGGCTTGAGGATCTAGTTACTCATCTTGAGATGCTTTAGGATATGGAGCAATAGGTACTTTGGATTAGAGCAATTGTTGATTACCCATGATAGACAAACGAAGTATGTCAATTCCAAGAGATTGGATTGACACTTCTTAGTTAGTGATCTCATATTTTTTAGAGCGCAACTACACAAGAGCCAATTTATTATGGAAAAGGTTCTAAGCTCACACCATGCTTTGTTAGGCCCTTTTAAATCCTAAAGAGGATTGGTCCTATCACACATCATCTTTCCTTGTTGCCCAATCTCTCACACATCAATGATGTGTTTCATGTTTTTGTACTTAGACGGTATATTCCAAATGTGACAAATATTATTGATTGGGATGCCTTGCAAGTCAAGAAGGGAAAGCAACTTTCTTTGGAGCCCACACGTATATTGTAGCATCAAAGGCTATCACTTCAAGGTCAAGACTTGCATCAAATAAGTGTCCAATGGACCTACTTGATGACATACCAACTAATTGGGAGGATAATACATAGTTGAGGGTTCTTTATCCTCACATTTTTTAAGGCTTTCAAGAGTAAGCCTAGTAAAAGGGAGAGGATGTACTACCTCAAGAGTTTGTGCCTTGTATGTTTATTGATTTTCACTTTGGTATTGTATCATATTTATTGGTGATGTTTTGTATGGCCATCATGTGTTTCCTTGATAGTGTTTTTTGCATTGGCATTTGATTTCCAATTCATACTATCGAAAGTATATGTTGTGATTCTATATGTTTGAGTTATTATAATGTTTCAATTTCACTATTTTCACTATAACTATTATACATGACTATTATATCTATTTCAACATTGAGTATTATTGTTGATTTATGCATCTTGGTATCTAAGTCATGCTAGTTTGTAGATGATTTCCAAAATAGATGTAATAATTTACTATTATTTCATATGGACATTATATCATGTTGGATGTTTTATGCTATGCTTTGGTTATTCCTATATAGTGCAAATACCCTTGATGTTTCACCTAAATGTGCAAGTACAAGTTTTCCAAAATTATGGTTATTGGTGATGTTCATCTTGGGTAAAACATGTTTGCTTAACCTCCATCTCACTTGATCTGAGTGCAATATGAGTCTTGTGAATCCCTCCAAAAATTTGGATCTGAATTGATGGCAATTCTAGAATCCATGTAGTGTGTTTAAACCTATAAAGTAAGTGGGTCCTTTGTGTGTGGTTACTTTATCTTATTTTGTTGTTTTTAAATTATGTAATGTCTTCTTTACAAAATGAAGCTTCCATAAAGGGTTGAAGTCCACCAAAGCATGGACCAAGGGTTATAAAGAGATTGCAAGAGATTACAAGCACCACCACCACCAGGTATATAATGAAGCAACAACACTTGGTAATAGGTGGGACCATAGAAAGCATCAAATTACAAGAGGATGCTACCCAAACTTAAACAATCATTCTAGAATTGATGAGAAGCGAAGAATGCACATGAGCACGAGCATGGAGGTTACCACCATGCAAAATGCCAAAGCTCTATTTGAAACCCATTGGATTATGGAGATTAGGGAAATGGAAGGCCAAATGAGGAAAGAAATTAAGTAGGAGGATCTATGCCAATTGGTGGGGTCATAGCTACCATGATCTCATAAAATCCACCAATTCCATCCTCATGAAAAATCCTGCCAAGCAATCTTGCAAAACATCCTCAACATCCAAAGTGGTTTTAGATCTCTTGATACAACCATCTACCAAGCCACTACTAATAAAGGCAACATCTACAACCTGTGACCCTGATGGGGTATAGAATTATATGCTATAAACATGGCACAAGTATATTCTCTAGGAAAATGCAATTACTAGTCTTAAGGAAGAATTAAACAATATTATAAAATGAAATTATAATTAAAAGTTTATTTTTAATATTCAAAGGGCATATGAAAAGGTACGTCTATTTGAGGAAAAATCTATTTGAGAGAATCCAAGCAAGGAGAAGGGGGATCATTGAAAAAAAAAATTATTATTTGCTTTCTACTCCTTATGGAGCATGGAATTGCAGTTCAATTAACCTAAGGACAAAACCCTCTAGGTCTTGAATTGGAGGATGAAAACCAACAATTCCTTAGAGTGATTTCACATGGAGATCAACATTGTGTAAATTTGATTAATTATCAAAAATATCAATTGGGAAAAGTATAGTTTCCTACAAATATATCATTCTATAGAAATTGAAAAATTGAACTTGATTAGATATTACAAAATATTACCTCTAGGATGTTAAAAAAAAATTAACGGTATGTACAAATTATTTCCAAAATAAGTTTTTGTTGTGTTTGCAGAATGTTTTAAAATTCTTTGAATTAGAAGGATAATTAATTGTGCCTTATTGAAAAAGGTCTATGCATTATTTTATTATGTGTGAAAAGAAAATTAAAGTGACTTTAACTCCCTTATAGAAAATAAATTAAAATATTTTGCACATGGGAAATAGAATTGCTATATAGTTACATTTCAATTTAATTGCAAAGTTCAATGAAAAATATCAATTATAAATTATAAGTTATTTACATTGTATAGTGTTCTAAAATTGTTTGCATTAAAAATATCTATTTTTGCAAGAAGCCATTTTTCAAATACCTTGAGTAAAGTAAAAAGAAGGGAAAGGGGAAAAAGAGATTTAGAGAATTATGGGAGAAAAAGGTAAAAGGAAAAACATTTTGAAGACAATTTTTGTTTTTGGAAAAACCCTCTCTCCTCCTTTGACAAGAATTTTATTTTAGGAAAAAAAGTGACTAGAATTTCTTGAGCTTGTATTGGAATTGATTGCAAGTTGATAAAGGATTGATTGCGGTGTTTTTCATCCTCGAGGAGAAATCTATTGATTGTGGTACCTTGTGTGAAGAGGCAATTTCCTTTGTTGTTTATGCAAATTTCAAATGAAATTCCTTCATTGCTATGCCCACAATGGATGGTGGCATATGGCTTCTCTTGTATAAGATTTGTTTCAAAAGATTGAATTCATTAGAGTAATGATAGAATTATATTCTTGTTGTAGTTTTCATTCATTTTGGAAATATGCAAAACTAAGCCAAACTAATGGAAAAAATTGTGAATATGAAAGAGTGATGTGCATTTTATGCTTAAAAGGGTTTTCTCCAATTTTTAAGAACTTGTGTATTATAAAAGTTGAAATTTTGAAGGTTTTATTGAAACCACCAATGGTGAATTTGGGCATTTTTATGGTTTTCCAACTTTTTGAAAAAATAAATAAATTCAAACCATGTTAGCTTCTTGTAATTTGCGAGATGAGTAGTCTCCCTATTGGTTTGAGATTATGCATCACTGAACAATGTGTCATGACTTTGTGCATTGATTTTTGTGCCATGACCAAATTGTAGTTTTGGATTGTTGGGCACATAAGAACTAAGGTAGAGAGTAAGGAAGGAGTGGCATCTCATCGCATGTTGGGGTTTGAAAGGAACCCATGGACCAAGCCAAGTGAGAGTTCAATGAAACTTGAACAATATAATTTAATGAGGATTAAATGAATTATATTCATAAGCAACATAAACCTTCACCAAGGACCAAATGCCTTAAAGGATTTGTGACTTGGAAGAATAGAGCATTTCGCAACTCATTGAGCTCAATGGATATTGTTGGGCACCCCTATTGTGGATAGAAGGACCACTCAGCAACCTTCATGGCCATCGTGCCAAAGTATTGAAACTCCTTGCTTTACATTTTGGATCCTCTTCCTATTTGTTTCATTGGACTTTGTATCTAACGCATGAGACACCTCATACGTTCATCGATGACGTGAAGAACTCTCATGCAAGTACATTTGTTTGGTATTCTTTATATGAATTGTTTGGTACATGTGTAGCCATATTTCCTCTTTGTTGTGTGTGATGTGGTTGTTACTCAATTGACCATCTCCTAATTGAAAGGGGTGGACCTAAGGGCTCCACATGTTTGGATGGTGTTGAACCACCATTGGGGACTCACAAATCCTTTGAAGGAGCTTGAGATTGCATGAAAAGGAATTCCATCTTTTAAGTGTTGTAATTTATCACTTTTATGCAATTTGAAGAAAATGTATAATTTGGGGCATTAGTGCCTTCATATGTAAAATCATAATTGTTATTTTGATCTCATTTAAGCTGGATTGTATTTCACCCACATAAATGGCAAGGGCTCCATCTTTACTTTTGGTGTGTCTTGACGTTGGTGTCAAACATGCATAGCATTTTGTATCATTTTTCTCACATTTGTTATGTGGTGGAAAAATGATTACAGAATCCTAATTTCACATTCTTGTTAGGATGAACTTGTAAACTAGTGTGGATGAAATTTATGCTATAAATAATTGGTGTAATTAGAATGTATCTTGGATGGTTGAAAAGGTATCCCATACGATGGTTGTACCCCTAGTTGCTTACCATCCCTATCACATGTGTATATCCATGTATGCAAGTGTATGGACATTTGTGGCTCTAGTGTTCAATGAAGCCTTGTGAATGTTCCACTTGTTCTAACCCTTGAATCGGGTGATTTCTTGTGTTGTTTTTAGATGTTGTACATTGTTGTATGATTTCTTATGTTAGGATGACTAACCTAGAATGGGCTAGGAGTGTCATTGGGTCTCTCCTACCTCTCTTGTTCTCTTGGCACGTGATCTTTAGATCCACACACCAATCCACATCCCATGGTTGTGTGCTCTTGTTAGGTGTGTTGTGTGAGATGTGCTAGTTGGGAACCTTATGGTTGACTCTTAGAACTTGTCTACCTATTTTTGGGTCCATACCTTGTCAAAGAATTGATTTCTATGCAAGAAAGCCCTTGGAAAAGTTTGCACTTTGAATCTAAGCAAATAGTCCTAATGAAGCTTTGTTGAATACAAAAGCATAGGACTACAGCACATGTGCATTGATGTCCTGTGACCTTTTCACACATCGCCCATTGCAAATGGGGACCCTTCGCTTTTGGTTTTGCCTTGGCATTGCAACTGCTTATCACTAGTTCTTTTTTGTAATGAGGGGTTTGAGTTTTGAACGGTCACCCGAGTCAGTTGAGAAATTGAGCCTAGATCACTGTGCAAACGTTGCCATCATGGTGCTTAGAAGGCCTGGGAGACGAAGATCGACTGTCGTTTCGGTCGATTCTGACACTTCCAAATTTTTAGGGTTTCTCACCCCGGGCCCCCTATTTTTTAGGACCTATTTTTTGGCACTTTTGGGCAATTCTGGGATCCCTATTTTTTAGGGTCTATTTTTGGAAAGTTGCTATTTTTGGAAAATTTCTATTTTTAGAAAGTTTCTATTTTTAGAAGGGTCCACGAGTTTCGAAAACGCACTCAGAAGTTCGAAACGAGCAACGAAACTCTCAGAAAATCGATTCGAAGATTTTTTGAAATTTTGGTAAAAATTTGGAAAATCACAAAAAAAGTTCAAAAATCTGGAAAATTCGTTCAAAAATGGTGAGAAATTCTGGAAAATCACAGAGAAATCTGGTAAAGAGCACAGAAAATGGTGGATAATATGATGAATTCGTCAACAAATTGATAAAAGTTCAGGAAATTCGTCAAGAATCTGAGCAATTCATGAAAAATCTGGAAATTGACAAGAAATCTGGGCAGATCAGGGGAAAATCTGAACATTCATCCATGGAGGAAACTGAGATATATGCCTTCAGCTCACAAGGTAATGGTGAAAGCTTCAGCCAAGCAATGAATGGCAACAGAAAAATGACTAAGTCCGTGCAACCAAAGAGGAAAATGGCATAAAAATCTGATCAATGGCCTGAGAATGCAGCCAGTCCGTCCTCCAACCAGTTCAAATGGCATGAAGATCAATGAAGTCTGCCTTGGGAGAGAGTAAAAATGGCAATCAATATGAGAAAGTCCGCCCTTAGCATTGGTCAATGGCCAGACCAACAGCCAAGTCCGCTTTAAGATAACTGTCTAATGGCAAACAAATGGAGAAAGTCCGCCCATGGAGGAAGAGGGATCTGCCTAAGGAAAAGAGGCAATTGTCAACAAGAGGCCAAAGTCCGCCCTATGTATGGCCAAAGATATGCTAAACTCCGCCCAGCTAAAGAGGTCCAATACGAGCAGATCAAGGAAGTCCGCCCATGGAAAAGGAAGAAAATGTCTTAAGGAAGGGAGGCAATGGCCAACCAAAGCCCAAAGTCCGCCCTCTTCAAGAAGTCAGTTGGCAAGCATAAGGTCAAACTCCCAGGCAAGAAGAGACAATGGCATAAAATCTGAGGCAATGGACAGTCACAAGCTGAAGTCCGCCCATGGGAGAGAGGAAATTTGTCTAACAAAATGAAGCAATGGACAGACAAGGGACAAAGTCCGCCCTACAAATGGCTAGCCAAGTGCTGGAGTCCGCCCCTTGTATGGCAATAAAAAATGGGCAATGGCAAGACTATCAAGCAAGTCCGCCCTATGCATATGGCCAAAGATAACTGTCCAATGGCAATAAGAACAAGGAAGTCCGCCCATGATGACTGTCCAATGGCAAGGAAAACATCAAAGTCCGCCCTAGGTAGTTTCAAGTTGGCAAGGGAAGGCATGAAGTCCGCCCAAGTCTTGGCCAACCAAAGAACCAACAAAGTCCGCCCTAGCAAAGAAGTAAAGTGGCTACAAAATGTGAGAAGTCCGCCTAAGATGAAAGGAAAGAAAAAATGACTAAGGCACGAATGGCAAAGAAAATGCCAAAGTCCGCCATATATTGGGAGTATAAAATTTAAAATTTTCCTGAGTCCAAACATCCGAAAAATGAAAATATACCTGGCACTTGAAGATTCGCCCAAGATCTTCGCCATGGCTAGAAAAATTGAGCAAATGGACGAAATAAAATTGGATTTGTCAAGGAAAATTTATGAAAAATCGAGTTATGGATGGAAAAATACCGGACATGGCAAAAGAATTTTGGACAAGAGACAAGTCATGGCTAGAAAATCTTTGGACATGGCAAGAAAATTGTCGAAAATCAAGAGAAGTTCATGGCCAAATAAAATCGGACGGCAAGAAAATATGGCCAACAAAAGAGGATAATGGCCAAATAATTTTGGGACGTGGCAAAATAATTTTGGACGAAGGAAGGTAATGGTAAAATAATTTTGGATGATGGCCAAATAAAATCGGACATGGCGAAAGAATTTTGGGCAAGAGACAATTTTTGGACAAAAAATATTGGACATGGCTAGGAAAAAGTTGGACATGGCTAGAGAAAAGTCGGACGAGAAATATTTATGGCAGAATAATTTTGGAAAAGGAAATTGGACGGAGAGAAGATTTAAAAACTTGAAAATGAAATTTATAAAAGTTTTTCAAAGCTTATCTTGAAAAGTTATCTAAAATAAATTTGTTTTGTTTTACTGCAGGTGGATGACTACACAAGGCAAAGGAGATCTGAACAAAGAAAGAACCAATTATTCAAGGAGGGCTTGACGCGAACAACTAAGTAGTGAAACTCCAGGTCCTATCAAGTTTTGTTATCTGTGGAGACTCTTTTGCCTCTCCTTCACGCGCTCAACATTGAATTGGCACTCGAAGGAATTCCAAAACAATCCAAGTCTAAGCAGGTTCTCCGGGGCGAAGTGAGAAGAAGAAGCCAAAGTAATCCAAGATCAAAGTGCAAAGGATAAATCATTGGCAAGGAAAAATATTCTAAGGCAAGAACATGGAAAAGAACAAACGACCAAGGTGGCGCCTCGTCATCTTCCGACCAATCAAATCATTCCAAATCAACATGCAACAACTTTCTATTTTATCTGTTGGTTCATATTTAGCAAGAAGGACAAGTGTCCTCGAATGCAATTTTCTCATTGGTCGAAGGGTAGCAAACCCTAATTAGGGTTTTATTTGTAATCTTGGCCGTTGATTCCAAATCAATCTTGGCCGTTGAATTGTAATTGGGGAGCCTATAAATTGAGCTCAACCCCTCATTTGTAAAGCATGGGAGCATGTTGCAAAACATGTCGAGATAAGCAACTGTTGTAAGATTGCCAAAGTAATAAGTAATGCATGCATTGTTCTGATGGTGATTGCTTCTCTTATTTTGGAGTTGTCATGGTTCTTATCCCTCATCATAGTTTAGATTTCTTTACATGTATGTTAGATGAATGCAAGATTTGATAAGTATTGATTCATGGTGAAACTTTTTGCTCATACTTTCTTTGAACGGATGATTTTCGTTCAATGCGTAAAGTTAGACTGAGCCTACTTTGTGGATTCTTAACTTCTGTTTGGATAGTTATTGTTCGATCTGATGGTAATTATTCCTTACATGAAAATCATAAGCACATTCCCTTGAAGATTGCACCCTCTTTGTGTAGTTGTCGTTGAACGTGGCGAAGCAAAGCGTGGTTATTGTTTCACCGAGTCAATACCGTCTCTTGAATTCTTAGGAGTAGATTAGAAATTCTAAACCCTTACCTCCTTTTTCAGTTTTTTTTTGACCCATGGCCCAAATAATAGAGCTTCATTGTCCAAACCTTCATTGTGAATTGAACGAGCCTAGCATAAGTCCCCTTGTCATAACCAGCAAATCACATCCATACCACAGAGCCTATCCGCATTCATCTTAAACATTGGAATTACCGTATGATCTTACTTGCAATCTTAGCATACGAGGTAGTTTTTCAAGAGGGATAGAGCGCCTTGGACTCTTTTATTCTAGAATGTTTGTTGTGTCATAAAACACGCATCAACATGTCCTAAATGTGCACTAGAGTCCAATTTTGTGTTGGTGTCCAAATTTGCACATAGTATTGATCCATCTAGTAGCAAGTACTTCTCAAACTTTTTTGATGAAGTTTTCTAAACAAAAGTTGTTCCCCTTGGCCTACTCTATCTTCCTATCATCTCATGTTGTTGAAATATGTCATAATTTGCATATTGTTATTTATTTTGTGTTGGGATGTGTGCCTTGGTGTAAAATCAACTAGTTGATAATTCAGTTAGTTGAAACCTCCCAAAGCACCTAGCTCTTATGTAGTTATTCCTATGTTTGGATGTGTTTTTGTGTCATCTTGGAATGGGTATGAAGCAAGTGTTTCTCTCATCCTACTACTTGTGTTTGTGAGAGAATGAGATTGTGAACTAATGTCCAATCTTCATTGTGGACAAAATCCCATCCTCTTATATGGTCATCGCGGTGACTTGTTTCACTCTTCGTGAAGTCTTCCGATTGTGCCACCATGCTTGGGGTGTTTGATTCAATGGGTCTTTAAGCAATGTGTCAACACCTTGTGCACATAAAAGTGTGCAATGCGACATGTAAATGTTGCACTTCCAATGTGAAAAATTTGATCACCCTTTTGTTTAATGTCTTGGGTGAAAGCTTGGGGCATGACATCAATTATCCATGATGATTGTGGTATAGAACCAGGGTGTATTGATTTGGTAATAATTTTCAGGATTGCAAGAACTGGACCTAGGATTTTGCAGCAGATCCTATGGATGGTATTTTGGTGCTTCACTTCAATTTGTTGGCTTGGACTAGTGCATCGTGTAATTTTTTGGAGCATGTTCAGATTGTGTGGAATATTCAATAAATGATCACCAAATTCACAATTGGGTCAAACATTTTTTCCATCATTTTGGCATTGTCGGGAGCAATCATCATGGTGTGTAACTCAGTTAGTTCTAAAATTTCTGTTATTTTGGATGATTGGTTTCTGGTGACTTGTTTTATATTTTGAGCACACATCTTTAGATGCTAGTTTTGGACCTTTTGCATATGGCTGGTAGCTTGAATTGATATTCAAATTTATTGGAAGACCATTATTAGTACTTAAGTAGAATCTACACCTAACAATTTGACTCTGAGGGGATAATGGTTGTGGGGGTGAGAGACTACCACATGATGGTTCCTTTGTGAAAAATAATGGACCAATTTTTCTGTCACATTTAAATAGGCATTGGCTTTTATTGCAAGTTGTCGAATTGGGTACAAGTACGCATACATGGGTACGGTACCTCGGTACGACAAAAAAAATTGGGGGCTGGGTACATTTGGGTACGGCTATACAAAAAACATATAAAAATCATAAATATATACAAATATGCAAATAAGAATGAAATAAATATTAATAATACTGAACAAATTTATACTTGGTGGCTTTAAATTTATTAATAATACTTAATAAATATAAATATTATTAAAAAATTAATTTAGAAATAAAAATGTAGACAAAATTATACAGATTTTATAAAAAGATAAAATTAGAAAAGTTAAATTATTTAAAAAGTAAAGTATTAATTTAATAAATGTTTCTTGATTTAAATATATTTGGATATTAAAACATAAAAAATTAAAATATCAAAACATATGAAAACCGAATGAAGGATGAGCAGCACAGAAACGGGTTGCTACATTTTTTTCCACCATTCACAACACAAAAACAATGAAAAACGTTTCACCTCTTAGGTTTTCAGCGCTCTTTCTAAAGTTGACTAGGGTTTTATCACTAAAAAAAAAAAGAAAATCATACCAGGTGCTGGAATCACGTTGGATTCCATGAAAAAACGCCACATCAACACCAGAAATGCATCTGAATCTTGTCGTGGATTGAAAAACATACCGGGCTGCACATCCCCGAACTCTAGTCGATTCCAAGATGTATCATACCTAGAATCGGTGGGGGTAATGGCCAATTCAGCAACTTAGCTTTTATTCCTTGATGAAGAATCAGAAGATATATGTCATTTACTTTGTGGAGAGCAGAGATTTGCTTCTGGTTTGATCCATTCCTAGTATTCAGTCATGTATGGAGAAGCAGTGCTGCTTATCTCTGAGGCAGAGCACCAAGGAGCATTTATTGCAGTGCCTCATGCAGTTTTAGTCTGTGAATTCAGTTGCTTTCCTAGACTGCTCATCCCTTTCTAGGAAAACTCCTTCTGGTTACAGGAGTTGCCTAGGTTATTGGGAGGTATCTTTAAGGGTAATGTTAATGCCTCTCCTCTTTTCTATCCATGAGCTGTTTCAGCTTAGGCTGGAAACACCCAGATTGGGATGATCCCAAATTGATACTGGACCTATCACCTCTTCTTGTAAATGGGTGGCTCAAGCTACTAGAGACCATGCAACCAAGCATCATGTTCAAGTTCAGCTAAATAATGATCGTGACAGTAAATGGCCTTGAAAACATATAAACTTGAACTCTAGCACGAACTTCTTCTAGACTTTGATTGCTCAGAGAGTGGCTGATTGACTCGGTTCTAGATTTTTCAGGCATTACAACTTTGAGAAGGATTGATAAATTTCTTCAGAGCTTTTTGCTGCTTCCTGTTTTTGTTCTTTTCTAGTTTTAGATCATTCTCCTCAAGATGCACTCGGCACTCCCATTGTTATGTACTTTTTAGACTATGTACATGTTATTGACCTCTAGTTGACACTAACATCTAAAAATAAGGGTTCACTGAGAAAAAGCCAAAAATGTTCATATTTTGTACGTATGCATTAGAATCTTGCAAATGGGCATGTTAAACAACCTC
Organism: Sequoia sempervirens; assembly: GCA_007258455.2. Lineage (NCBI taxonomy): Eukaryota > Viridiplantae > Streptophyta > Pinopsida > Cupressales > Cupressaceae > Sequoia > Sequoia sempervirens. The sequence continues at coordinate 27,025 of VDFB02330672.1, forward strand.
TTTCTGCTTCCTGTTTGCTTTGATAGGAGTTGATTCCTAAGTCTTGGTCCCACAATTTCTGATGTGTTACTGCTTCAATTATTAAATGTAAGCCATATGTAGCAGTTTTAGGGTTGAATCATAACACTTTCCTTATCCTATGGTGATAAGATATCACAATAAACAATAACTCTCGATTCTTAGGTGTTGGTTTAAGATATGTCAAATATCTAATTAAACATAAGCATGCTCCTCCTATATAAGAGTATAGTTGCTCTTCTTTCCCAAAATAATGTCTCTTCAACCTTCACACATTAAGCTGATGCTTCTTCTCCTGGAGTAAAACTCTTAAGTTCTTGTCTATTCATAGTCTGTTAAGGTGTTTCTTGTTTTATGCTATGTACAGTTTATCTTTGAACAATATCAGGCTAGGACTTAAAATTGAGAAAAGATCACTTATCTTCCATGAAAACACATTATTCAAGGAGAGAATTGTGTAGAAGGTTGAAAGAATGCACTTACACCTTTGTTGACAACGCATGCCAAAACAGCTTGAAAAGGAAGCCAAAGACAGACAATAGCAACAGTTAGCATACCATTTAAAACACTAAACATAAGAAGGATACACTTTGGCAATAAAGTCAACACACAACCTCCCCCACCAGCTCCAGTCAACTTGGAGCATAATTTGTATTTTGAAGTTGTTTTAAGTACAGCTTCAATGGAAGGATGACTAACACCCATACTCTGCAGCAAGCCTTGATTCATCTCCACCAACTCTTCCAGAATTCCTTCCTGTTCACTGATGGATATATCATCTGAAGCAGGTGCTTGAATAATCTCTGCCATCTCCTCAGTGATGGCATTAACTGCAGTGAAGACTGCACTCATAGCTTTTGGATGCCTTGATGACCTTTCGGACACCCCAGCAACTAATGCTTTGGTGTTTCTTCCAACCTTTGTATTGGTTATAAGCATCTTGATAGGGAAGATATGCTGGATATGTGTAAGGTGGCCAGACTTAAATTTTACCAGCTTTCCTGAGATGAACAATTAAGCAAATGAAAGTATCAAAAATCAGATAACACTTAACAATGGTAGACATAAATTTAATCTACTATGAACCTGATTAAAATCTGGAATTGAAGCTTACTTGAAGCTCATAAAAACTGAATTCTAAATCTGAGATCAAATCGGTAAGTTTCTGGAATAGAAATTTGCTTCTTAAATTATGGGATATAGATTCTTGGAATGCATACGAAAACAGATCTAGAAACATACTCATAAAAACAAGCAAAAAATAACTCTTTTCTGCCTGCAAAAAATAAAAAGAACCCCCCAAGCTTGGCTTTGAGAAAATAATCAATCTTCTATCTCATGTGAATACTATTTTTTATCCAACAAAAAAAGACAATTTATTCATGAAATCTACCCACACTTATACATGAGGGAGTGTTTTATCCTATTTTTCGCTTTACAGTTTATTTCTCAGCTATACTTGATATATTCTCTAGGTGTACTTGTCATGTCCCCTTTCCAAGCATAAGTCATCAGGTGTCCCCTTAGCCTACTATTTTATTTCTCATAGGCTGATAGGTGAAGCAAGGGAAATAATTTAATAATTTAAGTTGTCCTAAGTAACTTAATGTTATGTTTACAAAAAGGCAACTTATATGTTATTATTATAAAGAGGGCCCATTATTAAAAGTGTCTCTAGAAAAGTGAATTAATTTAATAATTTATTAGAAAGTTATTTTCTAGACATTTATAAAATAAAGCAGGAAAATGATTTTAAAATAAAAAGAGGGTTATAAAAGGAGAGGCAAGGACACAAAAGAAAGCATCCAGTTTAAGAAATCAAAACCCCATTTTTCTTAAGATCAAACGTATGTTCATCCTTCTTAAGAGTAAATTCCATTAAAAGATTGCTAGTGTGTTGAACAATTGCAGAAGTGTTTCCATCTTTACTGGTTTGATGTGTGGTATGCGGATTTTCAAATTTTGTTGTGGATTTATGGTATCAAGTGAAATTTTAGAGTTGTTTCAGTTTTTAAGAGAATAATATTATTTATTTTCTTTAGCAAACCTGATCGCTATCCTTTTTAGTCAATATTCTAGTGGTACCTCTTTCTGAGGGTCGTACATGTTCCAAATATGAATGTGAGATTGTTTGTTGAATGATAATCAAATAGACATTGTCGTTGGTTTAAGTTCATTGTCATTGATTTAAGGTTATTGTTTTCCTTAATTATCTAGGCATGACACTCATAGAGGCTGTATGTAA
>VDFB02330673.1:0-13792 GCA_007258455.2 Sequoia sempervirens
GATACAAAGACTCCTAAATGTATTTTAAGAGTGGGAGAATGTTGGGATTAAGGTGTCTCAACCTTAGTGAGTCTCATGTTAGAATAACTAATTTATTTTCCCTTTTTTTATTTTATTTATTAAATCCTAAGTGATATTTTTCTAAGTTGATAAATCACTCTGTTGGACTATTGTGAGTTGGTGAAGAGTTTGTTGCAAGTTGGGGAAAAGCATGATATCATGCCACTTGTCACTTGGGTGATGTTTTGGAGAAAGGAGTTTATCAAAAAAATTTAAAGATGCACTATAGTGACATGTTTTCATTGGTGGGACCTAGTCGTAAGTTGGCAGTAAGTAATCTATAGGTCTACTCCCCAAAAGTTTGGTCAAAGGCATTAAATTATGCCACTTGTCATTTGGGTTCTCATTTGGGAAGAGATGCTCATGAAAACATCTTAGAGCTGTCCAAAAGTGACATGTGTCATTGTTTTTGAGTTATCACTTGGTAGGATTTTGAAAAGTTGCTAAAAGGAGACAAAGTTATCACTGCGAGTGACTAGGAGTCAAAGATGAGTTCAAATTTACTAGTTAAACTTATTTTATCTATGGTAACACCTTGCATGTGCTTGCATTTATTTGTATTTTGGTGCATGTCATTGCATGTTTGACAAGTTGTTTGAGTCATTAGGGATTCATGCATGTTATAAGTTTTAGTTTGCATGCATGCAAAGTTTATGGGATTGAAACATGACAATATTGGATGAAAATGTATGTGTGAAATATATATATATATATATATATATATATATATATATATATATATATATATATATATATATATATATATATATATATATTAATGCCTTAGTGAATTGTATGAGATTGATTATAAATTTTTTGAGATGTTATGCTACTGGATTCACTCTAGAAATTTTATCACACCAAATCAACACTTACAAGAGCATATACTTTGAATATTGTTTGTAATAGTTTATTATAGTAATACAATTGATCCATGCTTTGGTGTGTGGTTGTTTTCCCAAAAGGGCATGTAAAATCTAAGAATTTGGTTTATGTGTTTAACCTAAAAATTACTATATGCATATGCAATATTGAATGTTAACTGTAAAATTTAAAGAATTTGAAACAAAGTTTTGTAACCATCTCCTGATTGATTTTCATTTAGGGAAGTGCTCCCACACTTGACATTCCTTTCAAATGACACTCTCTTTTATTTTCATTATCATATTTGTTTTAGTAGCATATTGTGTTTTAACTTGTCTATTGTCTTATCAATCTACTTCTTCATCTATTATTTACTCTATCTATCTATCTGGTTGTCTATGCAGGTGGAAACACTAAAATGGGGGTTTTACTAAGGCAAGTGCAAAAACAACCCCAACATTTTTCCTTATTTTCTTGTGTGTAAATTGCTGATTTGGAGCCTTGTGGGAAGCCAAGAGCTAGACAAATTTCTCATTAGACCATTGAAGTTTTCACTTTCAAAATCTAAAGTATTTATTGTGAAATCTACCCTAAAATATGAAATATAGTTAAAAATCAATCTGTCCACCCTTGTCACCTAATCTTTTCACTTGAGCTAGTTGAGAAGAAATCGCTCTTTTAGGATGCAAAGGGATGTCATTTTCCTCTACTACATTTTACCAAACCTGGCCTGAAATTATTCTTACCTTTGTGTTTTTTTCAAAAAAAATTCTTTTGTTAGGAGGTGTATTGGATAGAGTTTTGTGACAATTTGTATGAGTTTCACAACCCAATCCACTACCTTCAAACACATAGTTAGGAAAATTTATCAACATCTATATATGTGGTGTAAAATATAGTTATTTCCTCGTTGCTAAGGTCTATATATGGGGTCTAAAATATAGTTTTCCCCTCCTTTTTTATTTCCACTCATCCATCAGTTGAAGTTCAAGTGCATACCCCACTAACCTCCTTCTAACTCTTCATCTCCCATAAACGATGAATCTGCTATCATGGTGCCTACTGAGAATATCCATTCTTTAGAACCAAGATTTGGAGAGTTCAAATATTTCTTAACAAAATAAAAACACATACACTCAAGTTGCTCCTCTCCTTGTTGGTCTAAGAAATTTACTTATTTCAAATTGTAGAGGTCTAGAGTTACTTTGAGGGATTGCAAATATAGTGGAGGCCCATGTCCCCTTGTACACTTCTATCTTGGGTATCCCTCAAGATGTTCAATAATAAATGATTGGCCAACACTTTTATGTTCTAGGATGTTCCAAGAGTGTCCATTCATATGGTTGACACTATTCCATCCATTCTTCCCATATCTTCTATTTATAATGCCAATACCATGTCTATGGATGTTCCCGGGATTGAAGTGAATCGAGTATGTTTGTGATTCAAAATTTCTACATCCAAAACCCAGATCCCCTCCAACTTTGGCACCTCAACTAGTTAGGCTACATCAAATGATCCCATCCTTAATGATCTATTAGAGATCATGGGGTGGATGCAATCTTGGCTAGCCATTCTAACAAGTTGCGCCTCACATTCTACCTTACAATTGTATTATTGGCATAGCCCTTCATCCCTTGCTATTCTAAATGTCCCCATCCCTCAAGGGATGGAAATTCCTAAATTTGATCAGTACAATAGTAAGGGAGATCTAAAATCACATGTCTTGTCCTTCACTACCATGTGTGCATTCTTTTATCATGATGTTTTTTTGGAAAAGTTGTTTGTACATTCCCTTAAGAGTAATACTTTACAATGGTTTTTCTCACTTCTCAATAATCCCATTTTCTCTTTTAAATAATTAGTAAATAAATTCTTACAAAAATTATAGGAAAACATTAGATCAAAGATTTCCTTTATTAATCTTATTTGGTTTAAGCAAGGAATGCACAAAAATTAATTGATTTTATTTCTCATTATCAATATATATTATCCCAAATCTATTATTCCCTACCAAATTTTAATGTGCAATGTGTGTTCATCAGGAACCTACTACTATTATTGCATAATAAATAAATTTAATGAAGTACCCTTCCTTTGCTCATTTGTGTTATGTACTACTTTATTATTAGTAGATGATAGCTCAATATAGGTATTCCTCCTTGAATCCTCACATCTAGATAATAAATTATCCATGTCTACTTATGGGGACTAAAAAATGAATAAAGTGATAGTGAACGTGGTATATGTTCATACTGAAAAGAAACCTATAGGAAAAAATATAATCTTTACAAAGCTATCTAAGTCCTACACAAGTATTCTTAAAAAAATGCTAAAATATGGTTTAATGGGTGTGTGCAAGATCATGATGGGCCAAAAAGTGGCAATATGATGGGTATGTGGCTGAAGAATTTTTTCTTACCCAAAATTGATGAAACAGAAAGGGATTTTAAAGGAGATTCTCAGATTTCCACCAATATAAATTATGCTCTACTTTGAATTTAATAAGTAATTATTATTCATTTTCTATTCAAATTATGACTAAAGTCTTGATTGATAGGCTGATTGAAAAACATATATAGATTTCAAATAGTATAACATTTTTTTAATCGAAAACATGTGTCACATTCTATGCTTTTGCATACTATAGGATTAAATAAAGAAAAAATTAATTTCATGAAGTTTTGACCAAGTTAAGGTGGTCATACATACGAGTTTTTATATTTTCTAAAAGTTGTAATAAAAAAATCATAATGAATTATTTACTTGGAAAAAATTACAAAAAAAATATGCATCACATCAGGACATGAGTCCTCTACGTAAATCTAAAATCTTATAAAAAATATTATAATTTTATCATGGTTAGGGTGGTCAGACAGACACCTACTTCTTATTTTTTCCCTGAAATTTAAGTACTACTGCATTGAAATTTCAAATTTTCACCAAATAGATTTTTTTTTCTTTTTAAACAAACTGATTAGTTTAGAAACTACATTCAATTTTCTACGGATTCTATTCTTACATATTTTTGAAATAATATAGATAACTTATTCAAATTTTTATGTCAAGTTACCTAACTGTGGTTTCTCTAAATTTTTTGCCACTTAAGGGCCTGTTGTTTCCATGATGATCTTGCACATACCCTAATATCCCTTCCAAAAATAAGACCACTATCTAAGCCCTATCCTAACTAGTATGATGCGCAAAAAGGTTATCAATACCATCGAGTTTCTACTCATGATACAAAATGATAAGTGTGTCTTAGGAATAATCCAAGTCCACATTGACAATGATATCATCCAACTTGATTGTAAGTGGAACAACTAAAAATGGAAGATATTCTTTTGTATGGTTTAGGACAGAGAAAACCAACTTTCCAATTATTCCATTGAAGGGAAACCCTAAAGATCTCAATGCAAAGGAGAAAGAGATATTGTAATAGGGAAGTCCTAGGGTATGATTGTAAAATGATGAGGAGTTCACCACCAAGATAGGGATTTGAAAGATAAATACAATGCAAGATGAAATGGTTAACCCTAATATGAGGTAATCTTTAACTAAATGACCTATAAAAGTATGTAAAACAAAATATAAAGTTCTAAGATAAAATATGTGCACTAGAAACCTAAAGGAGATTGAATGAAGCATTGAAATTTTGGAAAAAATGACTTTAATGCTTACTGGGACTCATATGCTAGATTGGGTGATTTAGTCCTAGATCTGGGTTTCTATGTAGAAACTGGAATCTAGAAAATGGGTGGCTAAAACTACAAAAACCTAAAAAATGACCTAAACTGGGACTCATACGCTAGAACTGGTGTATCACTCCAGTTAGGGTTTTCTGAAGCTTCAAAGTATGAAGCTGCTCTTCAATGTCTACTATGTCCTTTCCAATTGATTTTTGAATTCAAAACCTTGATTTACAACCTATAGAAGTCGTGCAAGTATCTCTAATACATGGTGACAACTTTGAAAACTTTGAACACTTTTAAAAACCTCTCCAAAATTTCTCTTCAATGTGTCTTCAACCTAAACCTACAAATCACACACTAAAGAGAGGGAAAAATGTTGTTTTGTTAGTGTAAAGGGTTTTCCTTAGTCAAACCCCATTTTGGTAATGAAACCTTGAAATCAAATGAAATGGGAATGGAGAATGATGAATGAAAAAAATACGATATTGCAACTCACCAAACCCTAGCAATAAGAGGCTACAAACATGTAGGAGATGACTCCAATGGATGTAGATATTGACTCTTTCTTGAATGGGAAAGATCTTGAATGAAATGTGAGCTTGAATCATAAAACCTTAAATCATAATTGTTAGCTCAAAAAAAAATATGATGCATGAAAATTTTAACACGATGCTTGAGGCTTGAATAATTCTCTAAAATACTTGATGATCTACCCTTGAATTCTCTTGAATACTCTTGTAAACACTCGAATTCTCTTTTGAACTCAACTTTACTATAAGGATTCCCATTCAACTTGCTAGGTGTAAAATGAGTTAAAGAAACTTGTATTTATACTTAATTATGTGAAAATTCCCAATATTAAAACACTACAAGTTGAAATTAGATATAGGAGGATATAATACCACCAAGAATTTGAATTAATTTGGATTTTGGGTCACACAGGGACTCATATGCCCAAGGTGGTGTATGAGTTAGATTAGGCATAAACTATGGGACCAACTTAAAAATTTTTGTAGAAAGGTGTGAAATAAGGACTAAGACCCAAAACCCTAAGTGAGACTCATACACGGGTGCTGTCATAATAGTGGTTTACAATTCCTGAGAGGAACAAATTTTAGCTGAAATCACATATTTTTAGAAAATATAATGATTTATGCCTTAAAAAGTTCCATTTTAAGGATTCCAATTGAAGAGGGTTTGATCAAATCACCTTAGATCAAACCCCCTTGGATAGAACCTCGCTAGTTTTAAACCATACCTATAAATGTGTCTCCTTTACACCTATCAAAATGTTGATAAAAAGTCACTTTTGATTTAGATTTTGGGGGATCAAATGAATTCATTTAAAATTTATTTCAAATGATTATGGTATTCCTTAGAACAAGCTATCCAATGAATATAATTTTAATATGTTTTGTTTTTGTTATGTATTTGTTTTTTAAGTTTTATTAAACATAGATTTTTCATGGAAAATGAATTTCTTTGTTCTTCACATGTGGAAAAATAGAAGATTATAAAAAAAAAAAATTGAAAAATATGAGTGCACCAGATATTGAAGTCCTTGATCCAACAAAAAAAATAAAATAAATTTTGACATATACAAAAAAATTATTGCTATACACAAATCAGGTTTGAATTGTAATTTGTTTGACTTTGAAACTTGATTAAGGAAAAATTCAATAAAAAACTATCTAACCAAGTGGAAGCACTATATATCAGAGTTACAAATCTAAATTTGAAAGAATTAGAATTTTATCCTTCATGGAAAAAAAGTTATGCATTATACGGTGTGCGTCACTTTTTAAAAATGTTATTTTCTGAAAAAAATTTATTTTCGTGGTAGATGGAAAAAGAAGTGCAATTTGATTACAAAAATTTTGAAAAAAATATTTTTAGAATCTACAAACAAAATTTGATGAGACTCTAGTTTGCACCATCTTCAAATTCCTCATAGTTTAGCCGCTATAGGTGCCCAAATGTGAATATTTAGTTAAAAATAATAATTTCAGTGTCCAGTTTGGCCAAAAATTGTAAACCACTATTATGGGATCACCCACACCCAAGATGGTGTATGAGTCTCAAATCACCAAATTTGGGACACACAACCTAAAAACACCTAAATTATTATTGGATGTTGATTTGTATTTAGATTATCCTAAAAAAGATGTATTAATTGAGGCCTATGGATGAAAAATAAGGCCAATTAAAGCATAAAGAAGCCTAATTATTAATGAAAACCCTCAAAAAGTGTGAAAGTGTGTTACAATACTTTCCAACACTCTAAATAAGGTTTAATTAAGTTTTTTTAGTTCACAAGGGCCCAAGACCTAATGTGAATGTTTCAAACACATTACAACACTAAATCAAGGTAACTGTAAGTTCATTTTAACAAGGAGAGCCCAAAAAAGCAAGGAAAAGTAAAGGGATACCTTTTTGTTGCCACATTTAGCCCCAAATTTAGTGAGAGGATACACTTTCTTCAAACTCACACTAAAATAGACAAACACACATGAAGAATGGTCCAAGTGCACCAATTCTAGTAAGATAGGATGAAAATAATAAGGGTGGGTGATCAAGCCCTTAGGATCAAGATCCCAAGACAAACGAACATAGGTACAAGAGAACATACATGAAAATGATATAAACATCATCAAAAGAGCACATACACTACAAAAGAAAAAATAGAAAAGAAGAATAGAGGTAAAATAGGGGTGGATCAAGCTTCAATCATTTGTCCAGTGTGATGAGGATTAGATCTAGGTTATTTTTATGAAAAATGCATGCTTAGTCTAAGGCAATAGAACTTTAGGCTATCTCTTAGCTTAGTAATCCAAGAAGGTGATATACATACACACAGGGCCATTATGTACTCGCACACACATGTGAGTAGCTATGGGAAAGTCATGCCTCGATTTAGATTCCTATCAAACCATATCCAAATTTATACCTCCTAATAACTTTGATAAAGAACCACACAAAAATTAACTCAAGCTTCATGAGGAAAGCAAAGTTTTGTATGCTTGGAACTCATGAAAAAACTAGGTGGCTCCACAGGCATGAAATGCGTGTTATGCAGGGTGCCTATATAATTGAAAATGAAAATACAATAGTAAAAAACATTCAAATGAGTCTTTCTTAGTTCATATGTTCTCTTAACTTAGGGGACATTATGCCTAATGTCTCCAAGAGAGGACTAATCAAAGAATGAAAGATTCACAACTTAGGGGATGCAGTGTGTCACATCAAGCCACTAAGAGGAATGTAATATGCTAAAATAGATCATTCTCTTGAAGGAAATCACAACACCCAATGTCATCCACAAAGAAAAAAATGCATCGTATGAAATAAGAAGACTACACCATGAAACATGAAGAGGAAAAATGCAAGAGAATAATACCAATTTATACCCCCACTTTAAAGAAATTGCTAAACACTGTACTATAAGAAATTACTTTAAAGTAGAAAATGGTAAATGCTAAAAATAAAAGGACATGACAACTAACTTGGAAAGCCCTATGCCAAGTAATATGTTTCCAAATAAAGCTATGTCATGCAAAAGAAAAAAGAGGGGTTGACCCCAAAATGAAACTCCAAACACATGAGGGACCTATGGATTCTGGGTTAGTATGTTTTTGATACAATTTTTTTGGAGAGCTCATAACTGTCATCATTCCCACAAATACTCATAGAACTAGAAGAATGACACAAAGAGAGTGAAAACAAAGAAAATCATTTTGGGTCAACATAGAAGAGACATGAATGTCTTGATGCCTTACGCCATTCCCAAAAGCAAAACACAATACAAAGAAAAGATAAAGGAAATTTTTTTGGGTCAACATGGAATAGACGTGAATGTCTCGATGTCTTGCATCATCCCTAAAAGGAAAATACTAGACAAAAAGAAAATAAGAAAAAAAAAGATTTATGACATAGAGAAGAATGTAGGTACAAATAGAGGAATGCCACCAAAATAGAGAGACATCAAATAGAACATCACAGGGGATCACATTACACACATGCAATCACACAAAATAAAACAAAAAAATACAAAAAGACTAGTAAAGAACATGCAAATCAACCTAAATCAGGTTTCCCACATCCCACTAATGCTCATTATATACCGAAGGAGGAAAACTAACCAAAGGGACAATAGAAAGTTCTGAACTAAGGCCATCACCAGGTTCTATAAGGAAAGCTAGACATGGAAGCAACTCTCCTAACATCAAAACCTCAGGGAAGAATGCAGAGACACTTTTAAATTTTGCAATTACAGTCCAATTAAGATGCACTTTGAAGTAAATAGTAGAAACAGAGAATTAGAAAAACATAAATGAACACCAAATTTACATGGGAAAACTCTTAGTGGAGAAAAACCCACCACACCAAGAGAAGTCACTTTGTATTACAGTAACAAAAATTACATACAGAGTTCTGACTTATCTTTTTGATGTCAGATTACAACAGTTTTCACAATGATCAAACTTGTATAGGAACCTTCAAGTTACAATCTTTACATAATAGAAATCACTCTGATACAATCACACAACAATCTGTTGATTCATCCAACCATCTAACCATCGAACCCATCACAATCTCCGATCACTCAGTATAACCATGTTTCCCCTGGCTGTCGAGCTTCCTCTCAGTAACGACCACAAAAAAACTCTCTTCCAATAGTTCCCATTCGGTTTCTCTTATTGGTCCACGAGGCTCCACATAGGATGGTCAAATGGTCAAAAGGAAATCAAGCTGTGTTGGCATATCGGTGAGACACTGACCATGTCTCCCCAATGCCAACACAATCAGGATTCAATATTGCCAAGAGTCCTTTCCATCGGCAAGAGGTTCCACCAAGCTTACAACTTGTATCGACCTCAACATGCATATCGGTGAGACTATCGCTTTCACCAGGACATCCCACCAAAGTCTCAAGTCATACCGAGCACCAAATAATAGTTGAAAAGACTTATCACATTCGCAAAGAGTTCACACCGAGTTCTCAAGTCATGCCGACAAAAAAATTCTTCATCGCTGAGACACACGTCCATCATTGAGACTTTACTCTGAAGAATTTAAGTTACATCGAGCACCAAATGGTTGGAAAGACTTACCACTCTCACTGAGAATTAGACTTGCTGAGTTCTCTAAGTTACCCTGAGACCTTTAGTCACCAAGAGTCATATCGAGAATAAACTACAACATCGACGAGACATAAACACATCACCTAGACTTCATACCAAAACATTAATGTTACCCTGATGAACATTGGCAAAGAAACACATGTTGCTAGGAGTTCATAGCAAAGTCACATGCTACACCGAAGACTCCAAAGTGTAACTCTTCGGCAAGAAATTCACACATTGGTAAGACTTCTTACCGATAATATCCCTCTTAGCCAACTCTCTCTGATGACTTCAAAGGTGAAGCTTTCGGCGAGACACTCCACATCGACAAGACTTCTCACCAAAGAATATAAGATATGCCAAAGACCACAAAATGTAACATACTGTCGATGAGACATATTACTCGATAAGACTTCTCATCGAGCCACCATAGGTTATCTCGATGACTCCAATGTATAAGTGTTCGGTGAGACTCCTGCAAGGTCACAATGGCCTATACAAATGACAAGGCTACAAATATTCTCATCGGCTAGACATAGAATATGTCACACCGATTTGGCTCCAATAGAGGTTTCAGCCTGTGGGATTGAGACATATCTTTCTAACAATCTCCCACTTGACGAAGATCACACAGGAACCTCCAGAGCACAACAAAACTACTGAAAATCATGGGCACTAAGGCCCATTGAACTGGCACGCCACCTGAACTTGTCTGTGCTCACTGGCTTCGTTAATGCATCTGCAAAATTCTCCAGAGTATCAATTTTTTCCAAACTGACCTTTCCATCCTCCACCATATCTTGTACAAAGTGGTACTGTACATCTATATGTTTCATCCTAGCATGGAAAGTAGGATTCTTTTCTAAAAAAATTGCACTCTGACTATAACCAAAAATAGTTATTTTCCCTGCATCAAAACCAATGTTAGAACACAAACGTTTTAACCAGACTGCTTCTTTACAAGCATGTGTAGCTGCCATGTATTTAGCCTCTATAGTGGACAAAGTGACCACAGCCTACCGCTTACTCATCCAACTCACTGCACCACCATTCATCATGAAAGTATATCCACTGGTGGACCTCCTTTTGTCAATGTCCCCTGCCCAATCAGAATCCACATAGACTTGAATACTGAGAGTTCTCTATGATTCAACCAAGTTCCCATGGTAACACAAAGCAAACTCTGAAGTGCCCTTCAAATATCTGAAAAGTCTTTTTACAGAATCCTAATGTGTCCTTCTAGGATTAGCCATAAACTGACTAAGAACTCCCACTACTTGGGAAATGTTTGGCCTAGTATAGACCATTGCATACATAAGACTTCCAATTGAACTAGCATAGGCTCATTGGTCATGTCCTCCATCTCAGTAGGAGATTTTGGACAGTCTTCAATCAATAGTAGTGTTCCCTGCAAGACTGGAACAACTAGTTGCTTGCAATCATTCATGTAAAATCTCTCTAGAACAGTCTTGATATACTTACTCTGACTGAGCCAAAGTTTTTGACTATTCCTATCCCTGGTTATCTCTATCCCCAGAATATATCTTGCTCCACCAAGATCTTTCATTTCAAACTTAGCAGACAACTGAGACTTAAGATCAGAAATCATTAGCTTACTATCACCTATGAACAACATATCATCAACATAGAGAGCAATAATAAGAACTTGATCACTTTTAGCTTTATAATAGACACAATGATGAGATTTTGATCTTACAAATCCCAAAGACAATACAAAAGTATCAAATTTTTGGTACCACATTCTAGGTGACTGCTTTAACCCATACAGAGAATTTTTTAACTTGCAAACCAGTTTCTCTTTACCTTTTTCAACAAAGTGCTCAAGACGGGACATATAGATTTCTTCTTCAAGATCACCATGAAGAAATGCTATCTTCACATCCATCTATTCGACCTCTAAGTCATACGCTACTGCAAGTGATAAAAGAAATCTAATAGATGTCAGCTTAGCTACAAGAGAAAAAATTTCCCCATAATGAATTCCCTCTACATGAGAATAACCTTTCGCAACCAACCTCACCTTATATTTTTCCACATTGCCATCCAGACCAATCTTCTTTTTAAATACCCATTTGCAACCTACAACATTTTTTCCTTTAGGAAAGGGCACCAAACTCCAAGTTTCATTCTTTTCTAATGATGCCATTTCTTCATTCATGGCTTCCAACCAAGAGTCTGAATCAGACATTCTAAATGCCTCTTTCACAATCCTAGGCTCATTAGTGCTAGAAATTAAAGCATAGGTACAAGTAGAATCTATCAAAGAAAACCCATACCTATTAGGTTGCTTTCTTTCACGAGTTGACCTCTTCACTTGCTGAGGCTGAGGTTCTTCTTCTTCTTCAAAACTTTCAGAACTACTTGAGCTCTCCTCAGTTTCAGGTACATTTTGAAATTTAAATTCCTCTTTCTCTGGTGTAGGAGGAATTACAACTACATCCTTATTGTTTCATGACTTTTTCTCTTACAACAGATCCAAGGTAGAAGGCTTCAACTCACGAAAGATTACACTTCCACTATATACAACCTTCTCTGTATTAGGATTCCAAAGCTTGTATGCTTTTATGCCAACACTATAGCCATTAAAAATATTTTTGACAACCTTGTTCTCCAATTTAGATATTTTCTCATACGACACATGTGCATATGCCTCACAACCAAAAACACGAATATGTCTTAAAGAGGGCTTCTTACTAGATGACGCTTCCAGAGGTGTTTTCTCAACAAGAATAGAATTTGGAGAACAATTAATCAAGTAACATGCGGTAGCAACAACCTTAGCCCAAAAATTCTCCTCCAGGCTAGCACTACTCAAAATTCTTCGTGCTCTCTCCATCACTGTCCTATTGAACCTTTCTGCAACTCCATTTTGCTGTGGAGTATAAGGTGTAGTCTTATGTCTTTTAATCCCATGGTCTTTACAATACCTCTCGAAATCATCATAACAAAATTCACCACCATTATTAGTCCTTAAACATTTAATTTTTCTTCCAGTCTAATTTTCTACAAGGTTCTTAAATTCCTTAAATCGACTGAACACTTCTGATTTACTTTTCAAAAATAAACAAATGTTCTTCTCGAATAATCATCAATGAATGATACATAGTACCTTGAATTAGACAAAGAAGGAACATTCACTGGACCAAATACATCAGAATGAATATAATCTAGAAAACCGGAAGATTTATGAGCACTGGAATAAAATGAAACACGGTGTTATTTTCCATATATACAGTATTCACATAATTCAAAATCAAGGTTACAATCTTCAAGCGCCTCAACCAAGTTTTTGTTCTTCAAGGTTTTTAAACCTCTCTCTCCAATGTGGCCTAGCCTATGATGCCAGAGCATAGTCTTTTCTACTGGAAGTTTAACTTCCATAGAGTTTACACAATTAGGAACATTTCCCTCTTTTCCTACATAAGTAGCTTTCTGTGACTTTACAGAGACTCTGTTACATTGAACAACATGTATCTAGCTTGTACAAGGTACCAATATGAGCATATACTTGCTTTCCATTGAGCCTCTAGTCATCTTGCAACCATTTCGGAGGAGAATGTGACTTGCACTCTAATATCATTCAACACTAACAAAATGTAAGTTTGAGCGGTCTAGTATGTCATTACACGTAATCATTAATTCCCTCCCTCTTCCATCTCTTTGGAATTGAATTTTTGACTCTTCCATGGCCAACAATTTCCAAAGAGTTGAATCCTTGCCAGTGCACTCCACCATTGTATTCTTTATGCTTTGTAAACCCGGGTCTCTATGAGATGTCATGTGGAAGATGCTCGGAATCAATTAGCTAGACATCATTTACAGTGCTGCATAGCCAAGGCCTCGATGAAGGTGTTTGCATCACTCTAAGAAGAATCATTATCAAAATAATTCTTCTTCTTCTTTTTCTCCTTTTTACAATCCTTTCGGACATGACCGGGTTGCCCACAATTCTAGTACTTCACCTTGGACTTCTTGCCAGGAGACTTTGATCTCCCTACGATTTTGATTTGGACTTCTTGTCCTTCCTCTTTC
>VDFB02330674.1:0-17139 GCA_007258455.2 Sequoia sempervirens
TTTTCCACATTTTCAGTGTTGGTGTGCAAATATTTTAATAATTAAATACTTAATTAAGTATAAAGTTAATGGCAACTTAAATTAATTATTTTAATTATTTTATCATAAGTGACTTAAGTCGGAAAAAGTTGAATATTTAAAATAAGTCAATTTGTGGGGAAATAAGGTGAAGATTTAAAAGTAAATATGTTACTTTCAAGAATGAGGGGAGCAGTTACAGGAGAAAGAATAAAGGGTTTGGGAGGCTGTATTTTCAGATTTATGCTTGCTTTTTTTTTTTTTTTTGGGAGAGCTTGGCTTTCTGAAACTAGAGGACAAAAACCCTTGAGTTCTACGATTTGGACTAATACCCAAATCCGTTCAAGGTGAATTCATTGCAGGATTCACATTGTGCTTTATTGCAGAGTTCAAAATTTATTAAGTCTCTTAAGAGACATTTCAAGAATGTAAGGAAATTGCCAGACTGGTGATAAATGAAATAATATTTTAATTTAGTGGTTGATATCCCAGCTGTACCAATTTCAGGAGTTATTCTGAGTTACTGAAAGATGGTGATTAATAAAATAATATAAAATTTCAGAAGCCACAACTTCAAGTACAGTCGCAGCCCTGTAAAGAAATACATACCAAGTATGTGAGAAGTCACAGCTTCAAAAACAATTGTGCCAGTACAAGGCTTGTGGAAGGTTATTTATCTTATTTCATACCTGTTTGAAGAAGGGTGATACACAATCATTAAGAGGTGGAAGTCATTTTTAATTCCTATCATAAGAGTTTTAAGGAGCCGTATACTTTTCTAAGTAACCGTGCCCTAGGTAGCTGCCATCCAGCTCATGTGGCAAACTAAAGAGGTCAAAGCTGGGAAAATTGCAAGGCTACAACCCTCTTAAAGATTCACCACTGCTGGAAGGAAGGGATTCGTTTGAGAACCAACCATCGTATCATCCTTGGCATGATTTATTCTATAGCCACCACTTCACAATAAA
Organism: Sequoia sempervirens; assembly: GCA_007258455.2. NCBI lineage: Eukaryota > Viridiplantae > Streptophyta > Pinopsida > Cupressales > Cupressaceae > Sequoia > Sequoia sempervirens. The sequence goes on from VDFB02330674.1 coordinate 987, forward strand.
TAACATGGTGTTGGGGAAGGTCACGAGTTTATGAAGGTATTAATTCATTTGAAAATTGAATCGTAGTTTGCAAAGTTTAGCCGTTGTTATTATTTAAATTTATATGGTGGCAATCATGGGAGTCGATAGAAGTTTTGGGACAGCGTTGGAAACACAAATGGACCACTTGAGGTGCCGTGGTGAGTTTGATATGGTAATTCATGGAAGCTGTGTATTGCTAAGGGGACGCCATCCAAGGTTTAAAGAGGAGACATGAGCTCCCAACCTCCCTTTTTATCCTTTAATTCCTGCGGGACCCCTTTTTGGGAGAGTTGCGGCCTATTTGGAAGTCATTGACTCTTCAACAGATTTTGTTATTGTGGTGGGTCCCTCTTCAAAGTGACTCAGCAGTCCAAGGAAAGTATTGAGGCCAGAATAGCATTTAGATAACTACTGCAGGACATCTGGTATATATTTGTATTTTGAGAGTTGGTCTTCCCCTTGTGTGCAGTCTCCAGCGTATCCTTGGAGTATAGAGTATATATTATGTGTTGAATATATTTTGAATGTGACCATACATTCTAAGTGTGACCAGTACCCAGCAAAAGGCCACAGATTGGAGCTATTTTTCCAGGTTAGAAAATACCATATTATTGTATGTTCAATATGACAAATGTTAAATACCTCTGCTGTTCATGAAATTTTAATGTTGTAATTTATTGCTGGTAATATTTGTGACGTTCATAATTCTATATCTGCAATTTTATTGTTAATCTGGATTTGGAAATTATATTTTCTGTGGTGTCCTATTCTGGAAAAATCCATTAAATGAATGTATAATCCCAAAACAATTGCAAGTCAGTGGCAACCAGTTCAAACAGCATTAGGGCAAACTGTTTGACGAAATGCTCAGACACACATTTGGTCAGAATTGAAAAAAAAAATTGCATAGGAATTTAGGGTGGGATATATCACCTGAATAAACAAAAAACTAAAAAAGAAAAGAAAAGAAAAACACTCCTATTTAGATTTGAAAACAATGCCTAAAATACCCAAAAGGAATCACCAAAAATCTGCTAATAATAGGCAGGAATGCAGCTGGCAGTGGAAGATAAGAATAAATTAAAATTAAATAAGTGCCTGGAATTAGAGTTTCTAACTGTTGTGCCTAGATATAGGGTTTTTGACTACTAAGCAAAGAATTAGGGTTTTGACTACTATGCCCATACATCGTATGAACGATAAAGATCTAACACTCTCTCTTTGCAAGGAAGGTGTTTTCCAGCAACCCCAACACCATTCTCATGAATTCAAATTTCTCTTTTAACAGAGGCTTTGTCAGATTGTTTACAACCTGCTTATCTAAAGGAACATACTGAAAAATGACAGCTCGCTTCCAAAATCTATCTCTAAGAAAATGACAATGAATATCAATGTGCTTGGAGCAATCATGAAACACTAGGTTTTCAAATAGCTTAATACAGTTCTGTTGTCACAGTATACTATGGTCAACCCCAACATCTGATCAACAAGTTTTGCAATCAACTTGCAAAACCAGATAGCCTCACAACTAGTAGAAGTTGCTATGTACTCTGCTTCAGCTAAACTTAATTCAACTCAACCCATTGCCTACTGAACCAAGATATCATGCCTAACCCCAAGCTCAAACAAAACCCTTAAAGTGTTCTTTCTAGCCATCAACTACCCAATCTGAACCTATAAAACCATGCAGCATTAACTCTTCAATTCCAACATACTTCAGCCCTAATGAATTGTGCCCCTCAAGTATCTGATCACATGTTTTGCAGTGGTTCAATGAGCATGACTTGGCTCAACCATAAACTGAATTAATCTATTCACTGCAAAACAAATATTAAGTCTAGTACTTACCAAGTACAATAAAGAACCAATAAGTTTTATATATACAAATGGATCTATCAAATCAAATTTTAAATCACTAGTTAACTTTAGATATAGTCATTGGAGTAACAAAAGGCTTACAATTCAACATTTGAAATCTGTTTAGAATTTTCTTGTGCACCTTCCCATACTTCAAGACCCAAGAAATAATGCATAAGACCAATATCTTTTATATCAAATTCAGAGGTCAACTCATCTTACACCATCCTATGAGCTTCTCACTAAAACCTATAAAAATAAGATCATCCACATACAAGACTAAAACCATTAGGTCATATTTATCTAATGAATAATGAGTATTAGGATTTGCATTTGTTTTAGTGAAGCCCAAACTTAATATGTACTCATCAATCCAAGAGTACCAAACAAGAGATGCTTGCTTAAGCTCATACAAATCCTTTTTCAACTCAAATACATGGGTATCCCACCCATGCACCTCAAATCTTCTAGGCTGATTTATGTAAACCTTTTCTATGTTGCCACCATAAACATTATTTTTACATCTATCTAATACAAAGCCCAACTAAAATGAGAAGCAAGCAACATAATTACTAATACAAAAATATCATAGGCAACTATACAAAAGTCTCATCATAATCAACTCCCTCTTTCTAAGAGAACCCACATACAACAAATCCAATCTTGAATTTCTCTATGCTCCCATCTATTGCATGCTTCACCTTGTACAAACACTTTCAATCAATAATTAATTTTGCTTTAAGTTTTGTCACAATCTCCCAACATTATTATGAATAATGGAGTTATATTCTTCTACAATGGCATCTCATCATACTTACTCTATGTTTGCCTCTTCAAAATTGGAAGCCTCGACATAATGATGGAAGACATTAAAGCAACATAACTGGGAAACTTCTTAGGTGGATGACTCACCCTAAAAGAAGTTTCTAGTGCTCCAACTTGCCCATATGCCTCCTACAAAGTTTGGGTAAGCCATTTGGGTTTCTTCATTGTTTTAGACGAGGCTAAGTTGTCTTTTTCCTTGTTGTAATTTGGCTGATGAGCAATAGACAATACTTTGTTGATCAGAACTTGGAACAACAACCTGCTCGTTGTCTTCAACCTCTAAGAGGCACTCTTGAGGCTTAGAGGACGATACATATTCATTGAATTTAACATCTTTGCTCACTACAATCTTTCTTTGTGATGAAACATAAATTTTATATGCGTTGGAAGATTCATTGTAACCCGCAAAGACACCCTTCAAGATGAAGAGTTCAAATTTGGCCTTTTCCTCTTCTAGCATTCGAATATAAATAGCACTTGCAAAAACTCAAAAGTGAAGAAAATCAAGTTTCTCTCCAATGAAAGCTTATTCTGGAGTCTTCTCCTTCAACACCTTGTGAAGAAATCTATATAATATGAAATATGCTAACCAATTTTTTGATGAAATTACACAACATAACCAGCAATAGTTAACTAATTAGCGTTAGCATCAAACTGAAAAACTGAACTTGAAATGAAAACTACTCAACGTCAAGAATGTGCACTCAAGATCCCACTGAGGGTGAGGTGCTAACATATGACGGAGTGTTGAATTTTGAAATTAGAAACTGATAGGCGGATAACCAGCCATAAAGAACAATTCCACACTACCACCAAACAGTGGGGGGAAAAGATTACATTTAAAACAATTCATCCGCTGCGGCGGGCATCCACAGAGTTGTGGGGATTCTCCACTATGAAAGTGGGTATAAGAGTGTTGTTGGAAATATTGTCATTGATGTCAAGTAATCATGAACAACATGACTGAAGATAACATATTTGAGAGAAAAGAATATCTAGATTTAAAACTGATGCATCCATACTCTTGTGTATACGTCGTATAATTTGAATGCAGACATAAGAAGCAGATATAAAAGAGGATGTATAACTATATGCAGATTGTATGCAAATTTTATGCTAAATCAGACTCATCGAGTTTTGAAAGAAGTAATCAATGAACATGGCACGTCTTCATCAATGATAAGGAGTTTGATATTATTTCATAACAGCCTTATGAAGAAAATTATGTGCAGATTTAACAGGTTCATCTTCAAATAATACAGTCATTAAACCACAGATGTAATCGACATTATTAAGCCAAATTCTAAATTCTGGAAAGGATTGATGACTATGCAGCAACAAGACAAATCAGATAATAAGACAAAACAAAAAAGAGACAAAAAATCATATGAGACAAATATGAGTAAGACAAATTAGAGCAGCGATGATGATAAAAGTTTTGAGGCTCAATGCAAAGAATCAACCTTGATTTAAAAAAAGCAATCCCTGAAAGAAAATACGGCTCCAGAAAAATAATACAATTTTATCATAATGATGCGATTCTTTCAAAGATAAATTAAAAGCAAGTTAATATACAATTTACAAAACAAAAGAGTACGATTTATTAAAGAAATGAAGTGGTGGAATTAAAAAATGAGAGTTGTCTTCAAGAGGTGTAATTCATAAAGTGAAGTGATTCATTAAAACAACGATCTGATTTGAGAGAAAAATAAAGAAAAAACAAAAGTTGAATAAGACAAACAAGATTTGTCTTATATGCAAAAAGAAGGCCACGATTAGAAGGCAGCGCTTGTTTTTTTATAAAGAGAAATCACTTCAAATAAAAAGTGGTGAGATCATTTTAAGAAAGATAAACAAATGTCAAAAGGTGTGATTCCTTAAAAATAATAAAAGTAAAATTATTACAAATAATATGATTATGAAAGATAATGAAGAGATGCGATTTCTTTTGTGAAGAGGCACATAAAGTAGATATACATAGAAGATTGAAATAAGTCATTTTGAGGTTGTGTTGTGGTGTGGTTTTTATCGAATATCATTTTCATAAGAAGGGGAGAGTGCTGGGCGTAACATGTACATCATATAGAAGAGTGCATGTGAGAAAATAATGATAATCTGAAGGTTGTAGAGAGTGGTGTTGATGGATGGAATTTAATGAATATCATCTTTGATGGAGATTGAAGATTTTCAGTGTCGGGAAATGAAATAAAGGTTATATCATCAAAATTGCAGATTAAGAAGTATGCTGTGTAATTATTGAACATTGTATTTGATAGAGATTGAAGATTTACAGTCGTGTGTGGGACAATCGATATATCATAAACACAAATGTGTGTGGCTATATAGAATGAATCTTATACGAAGTACTGGTTAAGGAAAGTGTGTATGTATGTGGTAATAAAAGAAGATCTTTGAAGTGAATGTGTGCTGAGCTTGTGAGTACATAAGATGTATGTAATCTGAAAATAGAGGATAGGAGTGTGCTATAAGAAATAAGTGCTGTGCTGAGTATTGTGTGAAGCAGATGCTATATTCTTAAGTTACAATCAAGTGTGAAGTGGCTGTAGAAAGTACTGTGTATTGTGTTGCTGAGTGTTGTGCCTACAAAATCAGAAACAGTGATCAGATTTATAAGAGAAAAATTGTGTAGAATAAAGGTTATATCAGATATGCAAATGAGAAGATAAAAGGAAAATTCTTGTAAAGAATATATGCAGATCTGGTGAAATAGATGGCATCATCATGAAGTAAATTTTTATGTGAAAAGGAAAATTGTGAACAAGATATATTTTGATATCATTCAAGGAGGATAATTTCAAGAAGATTGTAAAGTCCACCATCCATTGAGGAATCAACATTAAAGGTGGAAAACACTATTCATTCAAATTATAATCTTTGCTAAGTAGGTGCTTGGCAAGTAGGGGTTGGTGCACCTTGTAGGTTGGTGCCTACTAAATCAGCACTAGGGGTTGAAGCTCCTTGTAGGTTGGTGCCTACTAAATCAGGATTAAGGGTTGGTGCTCTTTGTAGGTTGGTGCTCTTTGTAGGTTGGTGCCTACTAAACTTCTTATTTGGTGATTCAAGTAGGTTGGTGCCTACATTCATTGTAAAAGTTTATATAATTCATAAAGTACATTGTTTGTACCGTGGTTTTCTCCCGTAAGGGTTTCCACATAAAATCTTGGTGTCAGCGTTTCGTATTGAGATATTTCTTGCATAGTTGGTTGTATTGGGGTTGCAGGGGTTGTTAAAGTTGAGGAGGAAAAGTTGGTTGATATCTTTGATTCGCAGGTATGCGTGCTCTTCAAGTGTTACGAAGCGGTTATCCGCGGCGGTAAACCATCGGGGGTAATTTGTGAAACATAAAGTAGTGCGAGGAACTGAAATGGTTTGGATTGGTAGTGGCAATCTCAGCACAAATTAAATGCAGTTACAATTACAATGATAGGGAAATGGACATGGACATGAGTATGAGACACAGTCGTATAACAAAATGCTAAGTATAAGACCAAGGCTGACAATCTGATATAAAAGTCAGTGCAGAGTCAACCAACAATTGAATTCGTGGAATGCCATAGGATTGATCAAGAATTACCTCCAGATGATGAGAAATCAGTTGCAAATGCTTCCTAGAGGTTTGGCGCCCAAGATGCAATCCAAAAACAATCACCAGAAACTCCAGATTATTTGGCACGAATTCCAATGCACCACAGATGGTACGGCCCTCTTGAAAAATCGATTTTGCAAGATAAATTCAAAGACTTGGAAATAAATTCCAATCTTTTGATGAAGGGGTCGCCTTGAACCAAGAGTTGATTTGCCAAAGTACCCAGAACAGAATTAAAATCACTCCAAGAGATGTAATCAAAGTCAGCCGGTACGTGAATAAACTAAGAATAAAGCGTGGAGTGCTCAGAGTTCTTCCAGTCTTGATCTCAATCACCGCTGGTCGATGTTGAGGCGAAATATTCAATTAGGTGTTGTATTTCAAACCGCGGTGGAAGGTAGGAGGTGGCATCCGCCGGAGCGACCGAATGTCCATTGTCATTTTGATATGATGTGATGTGATGGGTCTTAAAGCTGGAAGGGCTGGAGCATGGAATCTTCGCTTTCCGTAGGGAAACATCAAAGAGACGCGGAATTCTTTTCAACTTTCCAAAGAAATGTTAATTCCTCAAGGTGGCGTCAGTTTCAAGGCGTGTAATATTTCAATAAAGAATAAATAATCTTTTAATGAAGGCGTACCCTTCATGGCCCCACTTTAAAAACAACTTAAGTTATCTCCTTAGGCCAAGGGAGGGAGGGGCGGGGCAGGGGCGTCAACAGAGAATTAAAACATAATGCCTTTAATCAAATATTTTTCACCAAATAAAGCTTTCTGAAGACCAAGCCTGAATAAAAACATATGCTCCAGCTGAGAAGGACTGAGAATAGACAACTGCAACTGCCAAAAACAAGTATTTACTATAAATGAAATTAAATGGCGAAATACAAACTCAAGCCAAGAGCCTAATTTCACCTCCGTACAGTCACGGGTTCGGAATAGTGATGGTACCAAGGCCTAATCAGCTGTTGAGGAAGGGGACATTACATAATAATAATATGCTACACAAACACATGCTTCAAGCCTAAGAAACATGGGTACATCTAAGTCATGAATCATGTAACACCCCTCCGATTTGTTATGTCTTCTTGATAGCTCAGATACTTTGTTAGACTATGTTTTATGTTATGGTTATTCTATCGCTAACAATGGAGCGATGATAGACTATATTGATGTGATGACACATTATATGCATGATGATTTTGTTAATATGCTTTATATTTGCATAGATGCTTAGTTGTGATGACACTGCTATATTTGTTTATTGTAGTTTAATTGATATATTATCTTGTCAGTTGATGTGACATTGTATGGGTGAAGAGAACGGTATTGCATCACTCGCTTGCGAGTGCTCTGTGATTTCCGCGATTCTCTCCACGGTGTGTATGAATTACTATCTGTATACATGTCCGACATTTGTTTGTTTGCAGGATTGCAGGTACAGGACATTAGTTTCACCTGGTTTCACAGGTCTGAGTGTGTCCACTATTCAACAGTAATATTGGAAGATAGTAACGGATTACCTAATCATACCTTTACCCTAGTACAGTGTGTCAATTTGAACTTTGGTCTTAGCCTTATCATTGTTGTTTTGGGTATTTTATTATTGTGCAAATTTAATTTGGTAGATTAAATGTGTATTGATTTATTTATTTAATTAATTGACTTATTGTTGTGAAGGCTTCAGAATAAATAAATTAATTAATTTAATTTGGTTATGTTGTTGAGTAAAATTTTATTATTAAAATAAACGGTAATTATATAAATAAGAATATTTAAATTGGTTGCAATTAGTAAATTGTATTATTTTATTTAAATGCATGTGAATGGAAAATATTTGAGTTGTTGAGGGAAAATATATTTTGTTGAAATAACTCGGAGTTAGGGGAAATTTGTTTCTGGTTGTTGAAGAATTCGCCTCCTAGGGAGGAGATGTTGGGGAAAAGAATTGTTTCGGAAGAGTTTGTAGGGGTTGTGGAAGGTGGTGGGGAAGTTGTGAATCTCTATGAGGAAATTGTTTTTGGGAATTATTTTCAATGGGAGGTTAACAGCTTGTGTTTTGTTTATTGATAATAATATTGCGGAGACAGTTGTATTGAGAAAAAACTTTGGCTGCATTTGGGATTGAGTGCAAGAGTTCGATGACGTTATTGCATGTGGGGTTCAACTCTTTGTTTTGTGAGTTGAGAGTGAAAGAGTTATTTTGTTAATGATACCAGGTGGAAATGTTTTGGGAAAGGGATTTTTCAATCTTGTAGAGTTCTTGTTTTAACAACTTTAAAAGATTCCGTAGGTGAAGAGTAGACCTGCGTGAGAGCAATTAAAATCATGCATTGGTTTGTTTCATTAGAGTAGGTTTTGTAAGGAAATTATGGTGGAGTTATTGGACCTGCGATTTGGGGTTGGAATCAGAGGCAGAGTCTTAACAATGATGGTGGAAGTTAGGTGAGGTTTTGGATCGTGAGATGTTTGGCTTTTGTGGGAAGTTTAAAAGTGGTGAGAGAAGGCAGAGTTGAGTAAGTCCTTCGATAAATTTGGGAAAACTGAAATAATTAAGAGCCTCTACAGTAATTTGAAAATCAAAACAGAGAGAGAGGAGTGCATCACTAAATTAATCATAACTCAAAATTTACGATTTGGGTAGGGCTGAATTTTTTATATGTTTTAGACGACATGATTGCGCACCTTCAATAAAAATTTCAGAGAAACCCAGATCTGAAAACAAAAGTTATTAAAATTGCAATAGACTGGTTTTATGATTAGGATTGTTCAAAAATTGTAAATTTATATTTATATATTTATTTATTTGTTTAAAAATATATATTAGAAAAATTGGATATAATTTTAGAATATTTAAGTATAAATATATTTAAATGTATTTTTAAATAGGTGCATGCACATGTACAATTAAATATTTTAAAATAAACATTGGAAAAGAATAATTAGATTATGTAATTAGAAAATATATATATATATTTATTTAAAAATGATACTTATTTAAATGAATATTATATTGCATGCAATGCACAAGTAGGTGTTTTATAATAAATTGATTTTATTAGAAAGATTGAATATTTAATTAAGGAAATTGAGTTAAGTATTAAGAGCAGTTGAGATTTGGAAGTGGAATATTTAATTATTTCGTTGTTAGTTTATTAAATTGAAATAGTGTTTTGGATTATGTATTTTAATATGTAAGAATTGATTGTAATGGATTTAGGAAATCCGAATAATAGTATTTGTTATTTTCTTGAATTGTATTTGAAAAACACGTGTTTCTGTAATTGTGTACTGGGGGGAAATATTTGTCATTATATGAATTTGAGTCTTCCAGAGTTGTAATTGTGAAAGGGTTGTGGTAATTTAATTCACCCTTTGAGTTTCTTGGGTAGTGCACGTATTGAGTTTCTGTATTGGACATCCGTCGAGATGTGTTACCTTTTAAGGTGTATTGGTTATTGTTATCAGTTCTTAGTGCACTGTCTACCCTTGGCATGTAGTTTGAGTTATGTGTTGTCGATAGGGGAGTGGCTTTCAGCGAGGGTCGGGACACAAAGTGGTCCCAGGACAACTCGTGTGAGAGTCAGTATAATCAAGTGGGAATTAAATAATCTATTAGCTTAACACATATAACAAGATATTTAGCCTCGTTCATTGGCTCAAGGGCTTGTATGAGACTTGAGATGAGTCGGGAAGGCCTGGAATGGCTAGATCGTTATCTTTTCTTATCGAAAGATAACCGATTCTGCACTGGTGTGCATGTGGGGCCGGAATCGTAAGAGGTTACCAGGATAACCCTAGAGGGGGGCCGGGACCTAGGAAGATCTCCTTTGGATAACCAATGCAACCTTTGTGATGACACTCCTCCTATGTCAACAGTCAGTTTACTGTATTGTGTTGGTAATTGATTTTGTAATTCTAGAAGCAATGTGACCCTAGTTCTTGTTTATCTATTCTATGAGTATTTTTGTATATTGTCTATGTCTAGAGGTAATAGGTTGTCTGGGTTTCCTGTCACTATCTCCTAGCACGGGGGCTGGGCCTACGGGTACCAGATGGTTGGGTGGCGTGCATCTTACACTGTTGCGTTTCTCTTCCTGTTCGTGATGGCGAGATCTTCTTCTTTGAGGATCTCGTGTGGTTCCCTGAAGTTGTTCTTCTCCTTCTTCATTGTAACTATGGATCTATATGTATAATTGTAATACCTCATTTGTATCGAGGTGAACCTTTGTGATGTAATTGTAAAAATATTATGATCTATTCATTATTGGATTTAATGGTGTTGTATCTGTGGAAATATGTTTAATATATTTCTATGTGTTAGATTTATTTTGAAATGGTTTAATGCTTAGTTGTAAGTTGTATCTTGAGTTGAATATTCATATACTATGGTTGGTTAAATTTTATAAGTAATGATGTTCGCATGTAGACGCGTTGCGTAGCCTAGAGGATGTATGTGGTTAGAGTAGGATACTTTACTCGTCTTGTTTTAACTTTAAGGGAAAAAAATTAGTTGTGCTTCCACAGTATTGCATCGTCCTCTAGGTTGCGGGACGAGGTTTTACAAATCATAAGCTTAGTAGTCTCTATGATGGACCTATTCTTCTTCTCTGCAATCCCATTTTGTTAAGGGTTGTATGACACAGTTAACTCCCTCTCGATCCTTTTATCTTTACAAAAAGCATAAAATCCCTTAGAGATATACTCACCTCCATAGTCAGACCTCAACACCTTAATCCTTCTACATGTCTGATTTTCCACATGAGCTTTGAACTCATGAAATTTTCCAAAGACCTCATCTTTGGTCTTCATAAAACAAATATAAGTTTTTCTTAAAGAATCATCAATGAAAAAAGCATAAAAGTGTTTCTAGCCAATAAGACTGCTAACATATGTCCACAAACATCTAAACAAATCAAATCTAATATTCCTCTTGGCCTGTGTTCATTACTAGGAAAGCAGTTTTGATCTGTTTGCCAAGTGCATACCCCTTGCATACACCAACCTTTTCTACCTTAATTTAGATAATCCATGCACCATATTCTTCAAAAGAGGTAGAACTCCATAATGCGAGTGGTCAAATCTCTTGTGCCAAAGCTCACACGATTCATCACTATCATGTATCAAGGCTTCCTACTTAATTAGATCGGCAATCAACCTGTAAAGATCTCCTTCACGAATTCCTCTAATAGATACTCGACTTGGATCTTGGCTGCAATTTCTAATGATAACTTCTTGTTCACTAAATTCAGTCACACAGGTTATCATGGCAGACATTGAAAGTAAATTCTTTGTCAATCCTAGAACATAAAGAACATCATGAAGAACAAAAATATCACCATAAGAAATGCAGAATGAGATAATTCCAATCCCCATGACAAGATAAGCTAAACCCTAAACCCTAAGCATCACCAAGCTCAACCTCTGTGTTAGCCATCCACTCGTAAAGTCTATTGAAGGTCATGTGTCTAATTGGCCCTGTTAGTTTTTATGATCAGATTAGTGCACAGAAATTTAATTCAAAATCAGACACAAAGACATAGCAGATACCCTGGGAAAACCCTCCACTTGAGGGATAACAAAACCCAGCAACAATATATCACTTATATATTGAATCACAACAATAATTGTCTCCTTTACAAGAGGCCAATATGAAGGCCAAATATAAGCACCTCAAATTGATGCAACACAGATACAAAAAGATGTAACTTGCAGATTATAAACTCAGCCTTCAATCTGCTCTTCTACAGAATACCAATCTGCACTTCCTCTTCTTAATTCGCACTTGAGAATAATCAAACTATAATGCATATGAATGAAACTGAATATGATGAACAATGAATGATCATCGAGCATATATACCATGTGATAGGGAGAGGACGTGACCCTTCAAAACAAGTCGGCCACCATAGAAGAATACATCCCTTCATTAAATCGCGTCCCAATGAAGGAGTATGTCCCTTGAAAATCGCGTCCAAGGGAGATGTCGGCCTTCTCAATAATTAAATATTATTTGATACAAATCATGCCTCTTCATAAAATAGATGTCGGCCTCAACTAGTAAATAAAACATTATTTAGAAATGGGCGTGCCTCTTCATCCAATCGCCGACTTCATAAATTAAATAGCCATCGGCTATAATTTAATTTATCATGTAAGGAGATCGGCTGGAAGGATACACCTGACGCTGCTATGAACATCAACACTCCCTCTCAACTAGGGAGGATACTTCCAACTGCACAAGACATATCACCTCATCGTGATGTCAACCACAATGGCTACTCCCATATGTGGAAAGGAAAGATATCACCTCATCGTGATATCAACCATTATGGCTACACCCATGTATGGTATGTACAAGTGCTCATCACTCAACGTGGCGTTCACCATGGCTCTCCCAGACGGTGAAACACAAGTACAATAAAAGCATCACGATCTCTGTCACGTGATGTTGTCATGGAGTCACACACATGACATCCACCATGGCTCTCCCAAAGGGTGGAAACAAGGGCTTTCACCTCAAATCTCAAAGAGAAATGCATTAACAAGGGCTTGCACCTCAAATCTCTCTCAAAGATAAATGCATTAAAGAGGATCACTTATACTGAGACTCCTTCTCAGCTAGGGCTTGATTCTCCACCATACCAAGCTTGTCTCGAAAGTACACAAACTTTATCCTGGAGAGAGGCTTGGTGAGAATGTTTGTCGTCTTCTCATCAGTGCTGATATACTTCAACTGAATTGCTTTCCTCAATACCATATCTCTGATATAATGGTATTTGATTTCCACATGCTTAGTCCTGTCATGAAACACAGGGTTGACAGAAAGTTTCACATAGCTCTGGTTATCACAATGAATGATAGTTGGCTCCATTGATTGCCCAAACAATCCTACAAGGAGCTTCTGAAGCCACACTGCTTCTCGAGCTACCACACAAGCTGCAATATACTCGGCCTCTATTGTACTCAATGCCACTAAAGACTGCTTCCTGCTGCACCAAGATATCATCGCAGACCCCAAACTGAAGCAACATCCAGATGTACTCTTCTGATCAGTAACACACCCTGCCCAATCAGAATCAGTATAACCATGCAGCTTCAAATCCACACCTAAAGAATATCTCAACCCATATCCAACTATGCCACGCAAGTATCTCAGGATATGTTTTGCTGCAACTAGATGCATTTGCGGATTTACCATGGGCCATTTCGGGTGCTCCGCTGGCAATCATGGGTGTGTAGACTGTGCATCGTGGTCAATCCGGTGTCGCGTGGCGGTGGGATCACGGTCACGAACTAAATTTAGGCCTCTTTCAACCAGTTAGTCTCCCTTAAAGAGCATGAACATGGATTACGCGATATAAAATGCCAATCCTCCAGAATCTATCAATAGTATCGCCTTCGCGGAATCATCTCATCTGGCTTCTGCCATACTTTTAAGCCAAGGAAGTAATGCATGAGACCTGTTGTGACCTTTTCACACATCGCCCCATTCAAAATGGGGACCCCTAGTTTTTGCTCCATTTTGGTCTTTTTGGCTTTGGTTTTTGTCTCTCTCTCTGTCTGTCTCTTTTCTATGGTCTACCTTTCAAGCAACGTGCCCGCCATTGAGCTTAAACGTGAAATTTGGCCGAGTCTAAAAATTAGGGTTTCCATCTTTCTAGTCAGTCTGAGATCGAAAAAGGTGAATATATTCAAAACAGGGATTGACTTTGAGGTCAGTGTGCTTCCAGCAAGCTTCCACTAAAATTTCATCAGATTCTGACAACTTACTATTTTTAGTAAGTGTAATTCCAGGCGTTCCTTCAACATTCTTGAAGTTTTAATAGTCACACTACATTCAAAACACATCAAGCTACTCACTGGCAAAATTTGAGCTAAAACAGACAACTTGCTACTTTTAGCAATTCGGCTTCCAGAGCAAATTTCAGGGTCTATATGCGAAGTTTTTCAGTGCATGTCTGAGGATTCCTTTTGGGTTTTCTGAGACCTTCGCGATGGTATAACATGCAAAGCGAGATGATAACTTTCAGAGTTCAGCCTTTAGAGGCTATTTTTAGGGTTTGCATGTCAGAGTTTTCTTTGCATGTCTGCATATTCCTTATGGGTTTTTCAAGAGCTTCGCAGTGATATGACATGCAAACGGAGATGGTCACTCATTTAGGAACTTACTATTTTTAGCAGATGCATCCCGGCAGCCGCCTCCCAGCACTTCAGAATCACGAGCTAATCGCAATGCAACAGAAACGAAGACAAACAGAGGTCATTTGATATGCATGAAAGACAAATTAGGGTTTCCAGCTTCGGGACCCAAAAAGAGGGGTAAAAGGTCAGAATTTTCGAAAACCGATGTATACCACCGCGATCGGCATCTTTCAAGCTATCCGCTGGTAAAATTTGAAGGCAAACGGAGCACTTACTATTTATAGTAAGTCATTTCAGAAACAAGCTAAAAATAGCAAGTCAGCAGCAGGCGCCGACATCAACAGGCAAGTCACGTGGTGAGGAGCGCGTCATTCGAATTTCAAGTCAAACAGAGTTGTGGAAGTCTCAAAAGCAGGAATTTACTATAAATAGCAAACTACCTTCAGAAATATGCTATTTTTAGCAGGCCAACTCAGAATAGCAGTGTCAACAAGTTGATGAAGTCGTGAAGATCCAGTGTTTAAAATTTCAAACTAATCTAAGCTTCTGAAGTTTGAAAATCAAGGGACCTACTATTTATAGTAAGGCATGAAGAAGCTGACGAAGACAAAGAAAAATTGGCTAAGTCTAAGACTTCATCCTGCACCACCATGAAAATGCGCCCATCTTCAGCTGAAGCCAAAAAACAAATTTCTAAGGCATAAAGTTTATCCCCCTACTTAGCTAAAATGCGCCCAAGGAAAAGTTGGTAGAAAAGTCAATGAGAATTTCTAAAGGTTTCATCCACCTCCCATGCTAAAATGCACCCTCATGCAAGGTCTCATGTTTGAAAAATTTCTAAGTGTTGAGTTTATCCCTCACACATAGCCAAATGCGCCCACCCTAAGAGTTTGATGAGAAAGTCAAAAGGGTCAATGTACTTCATCTTCCACCACCCTCCATTTGCGCCCTCACAAGCGAGATGCTAGGTGTTCAAATAAAAATTCTCTAAGTATGAAACTTGTCCACCTCACATGGCAATATGCGCCCATCTTAAAAGGAGGTCAACAAGTCAAAGGAGGGGGGCGTTAGAAATGTGTTATTCTCCTCTACATGCTATATGCGCCCAAGTGAGGCCATGTGAAGACAAAACAAAGAAGCTCAAGGGTCATCCTTCACATCATGCAAAATGTGCCCATCATAAAGAATCAAAGATGCTTATCCACCTCACCATACTATATGCGCCCATGTTTGAGAAGCTAAGAAGTCAACAAGTCAAAGCTAGGCGTTGGAAATGTTAATCCTTCACACATGCTAATATGCGCCCAAGTTGAAGTGAGTAAAGGTGAGTGTAAGGTGGTAAACAAGGTAAAGGAGATAAAATATTACCTAGGCGTTGAAAGTGGAGATGAAGAATATTGCTAGGCGTGGGAATTTAAGAGAAAATATCCTTCATGAAGTATAATATGCGCCTAAAGGTGTTAAGGGTGAGATGATTAATGCCAGACGTTGAGAATGTTCCTCATGATATATGAAGTGTGCCTAAGATTTAAATGGAGAATATTGCAAAGTGATAAAATTTTCCTAAGGCGTTGGAAATTGCCAGGTGATGAATAAAATATAGAGGGCGTTGAAATTAAAATCCTCCATGATATGTGCTTTCAAGAAAATTCTCTAAGTGAGTGAATAAATAAAATTTTCTCACCAAGGCAAAATGGATGA
>VDFB02330675.1:0-11532 GCA_007258455.2 Sequoia sempervirens
GTATCACGAAGAAAAGAAGAAGCAAGGTGAAATAGACCTTCTTGAGAAAGAAGAATGGAAGAGTTTAGGAGAAAAGTCCATGGAGACTTACAAAGTAAGGAGGTACCAAGCAAGAAGCGAGTGATGAGAAAAGAGAGAAGTGAGATAAAGAAGAAGGATGAGAGGGAAAAGCAAATGGATATTGAACAAGAGATAATAGAATTGAGACAAACCTTGGAGAAAATGAAAGAAATCCAAGAAAAGATGCAAGAGAGAATGGAACTTGAGATGTAATAGTGTCTTGAGAAGGCAAAACAAGCAAGTGGTTGGCATTTTCCAATAAGTAAGAGGCTCAAATGGCCAATCAAGAAGATTATTTTTTAGAGAAGGCAAGAGAGGAAAGTAGAACCGGACATTTAAGAATCTTTCTTGATGAAGGAAGAACAACAACCATCTAAGAAAGAGGTAAGTCATGAATCACAAGTGGATTTTAGTGCTATGTTGGTGAGTGAAAAGGAGTTTGTCCAAATCATAGAGAAGGAAGAAAAATATCCAAAGGTGAGTTCAAGGATGATGTTGATGAGTCAAAAAGAGTTCCCACAATCCATGAAGGAGGAAAAGGTGGATTTTGAAATTAGGAAGACCTCGGATTTTCATGACAACAATTGACATTTCTGATTTGCCATGGGAGATCCAAAGCATGTTGAAGGATGGTATAGACATAGTTGTGGATGAGTCTTCGCATTCTTTATTCCCAATGCCAATTATCAATCATTTACAATTGTTTGAAAATAATGCATTTGAGTCTAATGTGCAAGTTGAGCAAGGTGAGTTGCAGGGTTCATATTTTCGGTTATTTAAATGTAAGGATAGAGTTTTCCATTTAGTCCACCATGGTACACATTTACAATTTGAGTTTGAAGATACAAGGAGCTTTTTATTTGTTGCTAAGATAGTAGAGAGGAATGTTGATGGGGAAGATCAAGTTGCTATTGTGGATTTGTAGACTAAGATACTTCAATCAGATGTTGTTATGTTGGAAAGGTCACTAAGAGAGTGTGAGAAGCAGGGCAAAGAAGGCATAGTCGGTGATGGTGTTAAACAAATAGTTTCATATG
Organism: Sequoia sempervirens; assembly: GCA_007258455.2. Taxonomy (NCBI): domain Eukaryota; kingdom Viridiplantae; phylum Streptophyta; class Pinopsida; order Cupressales; family Cupressaceae; genus Sequoia; species Sequoia sempervirens. The sequence continues at coordinate 1,098 of VDFB02330675.1, forward strand.
ACAATTTTTCCATTGTTATCATCCAAGTGGAGAAGAAAGAGTATCATCAATCTGATGGGAAGACTGATCAATTTCATTTGTCATTGTACAATGTATCTCTGGAAGGTGAGTTGCAACATAGTTTATATAGTTGTCTTTGCCAAATGTTCAAGAAACCTACAGTCAAGATGAAGCAAGCATGGGTTTGTTTCAAAGAAGGTAATATGCAGGGATCTAAAGACATCAATCAAGAGCTTTCAAGCATAGTTCTCATGTTTCTACCCTCCATTCAAGTGGAGCTTGAATCTTTCTTCCCCGAGAGTATGGTGCAAGAGCACTTAACGCTCCTTTTTGCTCAAATTTTGTATTTTTTTTATTTTTAATTCATTAGGAGTTTTAGGTGGTCAAAAAGGTCATTAATGACCATTTCTAATTTTTTTTAATTCATTTTGAATAAATTCTAGGCGTGGGTTTTTATTTTTGAGTGGATTAGCAAAAAATTGTCAAATTTGTTATTTTGGGTGTCATGCATTTTGAGCAACTTGAAAAATGGTGAAAAATCATTAATGTAAAGGGGGGAAATTATTATAACTAATGGAAAATCTTGTAAGAATCATGTTTCATTCTTTCATAATCAAATATAGATGGGTAGTGATTTTTGTGTTTGTAGAAAGAAATTGAAGAAGATTTCCTTTATTTTTCTATATTGCAACAACTTCTTGGTCTTTGTATGACCTTGTACAGCCTTGGTAATGTAATGAAATCAATTTCATGTTGAAGAATTGTGTTTCCTCTTTCATTTGGCATTGTTTTCATGCATTTTCATGGTGATACGTGAAAAATATTAAGATTTTACCAAAAACTGTTAAAACCCTAGCTGGGTACCTAGAAAGTGAGCTGAAAAAATGTGATAACTTTTTTTTTAGCCGTCCAAAATTCTTGAAATTTTGTGTTGATCTATATTTTTATTTGTATTTGGTTTTATGTCTTCAAATTCTCACATTTGGGAGGAATCTTCACTAGTCCACTTCAAGAAAGCACAAAAAAAGGGTTTATAATTATATAACAATCCATTTTTTACATATTTCGTACAAAGTAATCCTAGCCATTTTCAAATATGTGTAATAAGATCCAAAAGGGTATTACAAAAAGGTCTTACATTTTTAATAGTAAGTCTACAATGAAAGTTATGAACAAAAAAATCCAAATTGTTGCCCCCATGTTTTAGGCTTTAAGAGCAAGTTGTCTATTTTTTGAAGGTTTATGTACAAAGTAACCTGCCTTGATCTAAAATATGTTGTATAAGTTCCAAATGGGTGTCTAAAACTATGTTTACATTTGTGATATCATGTCTTCCCTAGAAGTTATTTTAGGAAAACCAATTTTGGAAGGCTACTAGAAGATTGAAGGCATTCAAGAGGGTAAAGCCGCCTTAGGATGTTTATAAGATTGAGAACTTGATTTATTGAAGTTGTGTAGGATCTTTTCACCCCTTCTCTGCATCAAAAATCCAACATACCTAATATTTCTAACATCCCACATCCTTCACAATCATTCACATCTAACATATCTATAACCACAAACATTCCAAATTCATCACAATTTTGATCATAATTGTATCCCACCACACACACATGTACCTAAAACTCAAAATTATGCATACAAAATACCTAAACACCAAATACTTCACATCAACAATCCATTCCACAAAACCAAAATCATTTATTTAGTTCATACCACATTCCTCAACAACAAAACTGTAGACACTGAAAAATGTCCTAAGCCTGCGAACGCCATTTTTTTGCATTGATCTCCTTTCTTCTCAGCATAATTGAATAATTTTAATTATTTGATTATCTTCTAAGGTCACATTCATCTATTAATTAAATGATTTTAATTATTTAATTAATTCATTTCTCTTTTCTTTATTCGTCCTTCGATTACTTAAATAAATTAATATTTAATTACTTCCTTAATATCCTTTTCTTTATATAATTAAATAAATTATCATTTATTTAATTGTTCACTCTTCACTTTGTGTCGATAGTTAAATAATTATTTTAATTATTTAACTATTCATTAGCCTTTTCCTCCTATAAGTTAAATAATTATTTCAATTATTTAATAATTATTTAACTATCCCCTATCATTATTCCCTCCACTATTAAATAATTAACCTAATTTAATTATTTAATATCTCTATCCCATTTTCTCCATGTTTAATTAAATGGTTGCATATTAATCATTTTAATTAAACCCCCATTTCCCTCTTCCATAAATGAATAATCATTTTGATTATTTAATTCCCCACATCCTCTCCCAAATTAAATAATCTTATTATTTAATTTACTTCATTTTCCCTCCACTTCCTCTTTTGAATTTCAATCGTTGATCACTTTCAGTCTTCTTTTAATCTTAACCATCTATCCTTAGTCATCCCTAACCCTACCTCTTCGTGGTGCATACAACCTTGATTGTTGATCTTGGCATCATTTTGGCTTTCAATCTTCACCATCCGTTTGAATAGCTTTTCTATAAAAGAGAGTTTTCTCCCTCATTCCAACCTTACAACCACAATCTCCAAAATTCTTGCTAGTCACTATCACATCATTGGCACTTGTAGGTACTTGCATACAAAAAAATCTAAGGGCAAGCTTGCATACATAGAAAAATAGAGAAGATGAAAGGAAGATGAATCAAGTTTAGCATGGGAAGTTTGGTATAGCTTTGTCTTTGTTGATTTCCTTTGCTATTTTGTAATTTTTTGTTTGGATTTGAGTCTTTTAGGTTTAGATTTTAAGTAGTTGTGGTTGCTACTAGTGATCTTTTCCTTTATACCAGATTCTAACCCAACCCTACAAAAACATTCCCCAAAACCAAAACATATCATACAACATACATCAATGACACATACTCCAAAATTAAAACCCTTCATATAATTCTCCATACATTCCCCAACATCAAATGTACACTCCATCTAACCAACCAATAAATGACCCAAACAACGACTTGGGATTGCAAATACAAAGCTTGCACCAAAAATATTACTAGCATGCAATTAGGACATTTACGAAGAAAAGCTACACTATTGGAGAAATTTGTCCTTATCCATTTGATATAACAATTCATATGGTACTCTTGCCTCATAACTTTTAAATTTTAAAGTTTCAAAAATACAAGGGAAGGGGAGATCCACAAGAAAATATACAAGAATTTTACATAGCATTCCTAGAGGTTCCCTATAGTGACACATATCTCATGCACCTCTTTCCATGAATTTTAGGATGACAAACTATAGAATGGTTCTCTCATCTACAACATAGTATTAGGACATTCCAAGAACTAGCTAAAAGGTTTATTGGTAATTTCTCCTACAACATAGAACATGAAGTAACCATGACTGATTTATGTAACACACAACAACAAATTGGAGAGACGTTCGCTTCATTCCTACATATATGGAAAATTTTTGATAGCAAATGCAAATGGCCTATTCGTGGAAAAAACTCATGGACATCTTTGTTCAAAATCTTAACACCAAAATTGGATTTCACTTATAGGTACATTGTGCAAACTCTTTTGACAAAAATAATATAGAAAGGTATAACCATTGAGAAGGCTCTTATAGCTAAGGGACTTGTTAAAATCTACAAATACAACAAGGATCGTGTGTAAAACTCTAATTTTAAACCTCACCTATGGGCTAAGAAAAGGAATGTTACCAATGATGGTGTAGTGGACACAAAAATTGTACAAACCATACAACCACCACTGAATAATCAACAAAACAATCAAAACATGAATCCCCCAAATGGACAACCAAGACAAAATACCAACACTAGATTAAGGTACACTCCCTTAGTGGAGCCAATTGATATTGTAAACAAGCTAGTACAAAAAATCTTATCAAGCTTCCAAAGCTAAGGAAATATGATGAAACCAAATTCAAATCATCATGGTACAATGACAATGATTATTGTGAATACCATAGGATAAAGGGTCATAAAATGCCAAATTGTATGAAACTTAAAAATCTCACCCAATATCTCATTGATCAAGGGGATTTCAATATTGAACAACATCCTAGAACTTCTAGAAAGAATGATCTAGGAATATACAAGGATCCCATCTTAAATCATGGTAAATAAAATGACTCGAGTAAAGCAAAATATTACAAGTTTAACCACTCATATGATTCCATAGTAGGACACATTGAAGAATCTAATAACCACATTATTGTTGTCACCTTTCCTAGCAATAATCTTAAGTGTGGAATCACCACACAATGAGGGAAATTCATCATTCAAGGAGCTCCACCCCAATCTAAAATCTTAACTAAGTTATTACCAACTAAGTATAATCTTATAGATCATCTTAAGAAAACCCCAACTCAAATCTCCATACTAGAACTCCTTACAATATCTCCCACACATAAAGAGGTCTTGGACAAAGCACTCCTAGAGTCATCAATTCCTACTAACATAGATACTGAGCAATTCCAAGCCATGGTGGGACATATCACATCTACACATAATCTCATATTTACTTAAAAGGATCTTCCTTCCACTACATACCACAATCGAGCTTTATATCTAGATGTCTTCATCCATAAACATAAGATCAAAAAAATATTAATAGATGGTGGAGCAGGATTAAAAAAATTTACTTTGAAACTTGTAAATAAATTGGGATGCTCTAATGGATTTATAGAGAAACAAAATATCATCACAATCAGAGCATATGATGATAATGAATATCAATCAGAAGGGATAATAAAGCTTCCTATCTAGGTTGGTCTCGATATTGTAGAGACTACATATCAATTTTTGGACCTTTATCTACCATATAACATCCTCCTAGGACACCCATAGATACATGTCATGTAATTCATCCCATCAACCTATCACCAATGCATTAAATTTCCCTACAATGAAACCAAAGTCAACATTTATGGGGACCAACAATCTTTCCATTATTGTCATAACTTGGAAGAAAAATTCTAAAATTAATATCGCTTCATCTTCATCACCCGATATTGATCCATCCAATTTAGATTCATCATCCACCTCACATGAAAACATTCTAGATATTAAGGTCCAAATACGAGACAATGGTTGTGGATACTATGATCTCAAAGGTTCATTTTATGGAGGACAACTCCCATCTTCTCCTAATACATGTGGTAAACCACAACATGTAGAAAAAACCACTTCCATTATCAAGTTTGAACCCACAATTTTCTCTAAGTGGGGAGAGCTAAACAAAGAGGTTATAGAGGAAGACATCTCCAAATGGTTATACCAAGAAGTGTGTAGTGTAAGAAACTATATACCCTTTACAATTTCACACTTTTTTTGGGTCCCTTAATTTATTGGACTTAATTAAGCTTTTAATTTGTCAAATTATGCATTCCAAAGCCTCATTATTCCTATTTTTCCAAAAGGGAAACCAAAATTTAATTAATGAAATTAATATTTTAATCACCTTGGAATATGAATGTTCTATATTTTTAGGCCAGGATGAATGGGTCCCCTTTAAGTCCTAGGACCCATTTTTAAATATGACTTTTGTGGTTTTTTTATTATTCAAATTCAATATACAATTGCTGGCTTTTGAAATCTAATTTTTGGGAAATTAGAAAAACACCTATAAATACATAGTATTTTTATCATTTGAAATTTAAATATCAATTAGAAGATACCATAAGAGAAAATATTATTGTTAAGAGTATTCAAGAGTAGATTTATCAATCATTTGTTGCAGCATTCAAGATCCTATCATCATGTTCAAGCTTATGTGTGTTCATGTCATCTTGTGAAGGCTAACATGCATTGTTGGTCCTAAAGCATCCAAGCATTTTCAAGTGTCCAAATCCATCAAGCAAAAGAAAATCAATTTCCTTGGAGTGATGTGTTTGTCTTTAGTCTCTAAGGGAAGAAATTGAAGGTTTGGTGAGTTGTAGCAAGCAAGTTTTCATTCATCATTTCCTTCTCCATTGCCATTATCTTTCTATCAGAGTTTAATTACTAAATATGGGTTTTTACTAAAGCAAAATCCCATTCAAACAAAAAAAAATCCATCTCTTTGTATGTGTAGATTGCAAGTTGAAGAAGGATTGAAGATCTTGAAGAGCTATTTTGCATTATTGCATAAGTTGTCATCATTGTTGTCAAGTCATGGAAACTCAAATTCAAAATTTATTTATGGATTTCTAACAGTGGAACCGGTACAAAATAGAAGTTAAGACCTACCTCAAAGGACTACAAAAAGAATTTTTAGAAGCCCTAACCAAGACCCATTCACCCTAGGGAAAACCTGTCCTTCAGCGAATCTCAAAATAAACTTTTGGTAACTTGTACATGTGTCCTAAACCTTCTCAGATTTTCTTGTAAACTTTGGTTTCCATTTTTGTACTTTCTAGAATTTTAATTTCATCTTCTAGGTCTTATTATGCATTTAGTTTGAGCATTGCATATCATTTCAAATTGGTTTCAGTTTTGTCCTATTGTGTTAAGGACTGAGATCCAAGTTTGATTGACTCACCTTTGATGTTGAAAGTCACTTTTTACACCTTGTGATCTCTTTCCTAATGAAATTCCTTAGGGAAAGGTACAAATAAATAGAATACCCCCTTATTCATTAAAATATCTCACTTTCCCTACATTTCAAAGAGAAATAGCAAGCAACCCTACCAGTAGAAACATATAGTAGGGGTTTTCAAATCATAAAGAACATGGAATTCACAGGTCAAGGTGGCCTTGGAGTATGTCAAGAGGAAATAAGATAACCCATAATTCTAGATTAAATATATAAATAACAAGGGCTTGAGTATGGTTCATTATTTAATGTTACTCCTAACCCTACTGAGGTAGTTGAAGTCTTTCCCACGATTGATACTTCTAGTGATGATACCATCAAGGAATCTTCCATGTACATCACTAACTTATATGAGAATCCATCCATCAACACCATAAAGGATATATCCTTTGCATCCCCTTCATGATCCAATGACTTACCACTTGTATATCCCAAACTTATCAATTGGTATCAACAACAAGTACTAATTTTTGACATATTTGAAAATGATGACATTATTGTTGAGTTTATGGGACTTAGATATGGCATACCACTTGGATACCATAAGGAAATATTTGACATAGACCTTGATGTACAAGAATACTTTGGGAGAAGACATCCTTCAATTACAAAAGAGAAAACATAAAAATAAAAAATAGATCCCCTATTGAAAAACACAATGTGGCACTTTTAGATTGTGAAATGTAAAAGTAAATGACATATCCAAGGGTGAAAACCTCTTTGAGGCACCTGAGGATGAAGTATTTAAGCTCCCTAGTATCTCTAGGAATCAAATGATATCATCAATAGAGACATCAGAGGAAGTTAATGTTGGAACAGCCGACACTCCCAAGATTACACTATTTGCAACATCTTTGACACTTGAAGAGAAATAGAAGTTTGCATCTTTCCTAGAGGTACAGATAATCATTTTTTCTTGGTTGTATGTTGACATGCCTAGATTAGATACATCATTAGTGGTCCATCACTTGATATTATATCTAGAGGTAAAACTTTTCAAATAGAAACTATGTAAGATGCATCGCCAAATTGTACCACTAGTCAAGGTTGAACTACAGAAAATCTTCGATGTTGGCTTCATAAGGCCAATTTATTATCCAAAATGGGTGCCCACCTTTTTCCCTATTTCAAAGCCCACTAGGGGCATCCATATATGCACGGATTTCACAGATCTTAACATGGCTTGTCCTAAGAATAATTTTTTGTTTCCAAACATAAACATCATAGTAGATTTGACAGTATGTCATGAGATGCTTTCTCTCATGGATGGTTTTTTAGGTATAATCAAATTTGTATAACATAAGATGACCAACATAAGACAACTTTTGCATGCCCTTGGGGTACCTATTGTTGGAATGTTATGTCCTTTGGTATTAACAACACAGGTGTAACCTATCAATGAGCTATGATAGTGATATTTCATAACATGTTTCATGACTTCATGGAAGACTGTGTAGATGATTTACTAGAAAAATAAATCACAAGGAAAGGACATTTGGATGTTCTTGCACAAATATTTGATAGCTAGTGATTAGATGGGTTAATGATGATTATCAAAAAAAGGATGATAAATTGCTCCCATACAAAAGAATAGTCAACTTCAAATAGTATTTTACTACTCTCTTTTGAGAAAATACCTAGATTGAACAATAAGGTTGCAAATGCTATGGCGACTAGTAAACTATGCTCTTCTATTGTGTGTTTCTTGCACTTCGTGTGAGCTTAAAAATCATAAATGCTAGTACCTTCTTTTTATTTTATAGTAGGAGAAATTCTTGGGGATTTCATCACCCCGAGGGAGACCTCAACCACATTTATCGATGAGGTATATAAAGAGGGGAGAACAAAAGTTGTACCTCTAGGTGTAGCCAACATCATTCAATCCAAACCATAAGACCCTCGGTTTGTCGAGACTTGTTTGGTGAGGAGAAGAGGGGAAACGCCCTCATCTCAAGCACTATCAAACCCTCTCACTATTATTGGAACCACTACAAACCTTATTTTTAGATACCTAAGACTAGCAACCATTAATCTACTTGTGCAAGGTACAGTGCCATGCCTAAAGTTATTCAACATGTATCGTCCTAAGTAGAGATGGAACTTCTTAGGATGTGTCAAACCCTTCAAGGAAAGGAGGAATGTGAGACCTTGTTTCATTAAATACCTGGCTATTCCCTCTTGAGAGTGGAGCGTACTTGCATAATCCTACGGTATTTTATTGCTTGGGACCACACTAGTGTAACACACACTTATTACTAGCTACGTTGTACTTTTTGGCATGTTTTTATTGTGAAGACCATTGAATACCAATCATACCAATGCCTTGGAGTCAATTTCTATCTTGTATTATATTTTATATATTTCCAAACACTTGTTAAACAAATCATTCCAACACTTATCAAAATCAGTCAACAAACTTGCAAAAAAATTACTTGCAGTCAAAGAATTGTGCTTTTGAAACACTAGAATTTTGTCTATGCATCATCTCAGATATAATTGCACATTTGATAGTTGCTATGGTGCATTTGATAGCTAAAATGACGTATTTGACCATCATGTCGTGCTTTTTATTATCCTTCACTGTATTTGAGGTACTTTGTGGTGCTTTTGACTATACAATTGTCTATTTGATCACCCTTTAGCATTTCTGATTATTCTTTAGCACATTTGACAGTCCTTGGCCACATCTGACATTACTTTAGTGCTTCTTGGTAAAATCACAAAGTTGTGTCACACTTTTATAAAGGAATCGACCAACATTGATCTAAATTTTTAACTTGAACCGCTAAAAAGTGACATCTACGTTTTCAATTTTGAAATGATGTAACCGAATAAAAGATTTATTTTTTTAATGTATTTTATGTTTTTATTTGTTGTACCCCAAATTAAAAATTTTGCTACACTTAGGCATTTTGAAGAAATGAGTAAAAGTCTTGTCAAATTTGTCAAAAAGGTCAAAATTTGGGTGTGCATGTCTTGCATGAGGGTTTAAAACTCAAAATTTTCAAAATTTGATGGTTTAGGTCTGCTCAAAGTGGCCTAATCTACAAAACCGAGATCTTAGTTTTTCATCCCTACTTTTTTAGGAAAACTGCTATTTTTAAAACTTTCCAAAAATAATAACTTTTTGGTTTTAAACTTTCTTCGAAATGGATCTTGGTAAAATTTTCTAAAAATAGAAAATTTCTAAAATAGAAATTTTTCTGTTAGGGTTAGTGAGTTTTGATTGGCTCAAAATACATTCTCATTAAATTTGAGTGAAATCGAGGAATCACAAAAGCGATCAATTTTTCCTAGTGGGTCTATTCTACTTTTTTCCAATTTCAAAAGCATTTGAGAACTTCAAAGTCGTAATAGAGGCCCGGTTAGCTGCCAAGTGTCGGATTCAACATTCAAGCACTGAACAGAAGATGAGATGATGAGCATGCACGAATAATGAAGAAAGAAGTTGAAAATTGCAAGATTTGACTAACTTTGCCAGCCATGGGCGCCCTAGGAGGAGATAAGCGCCCACCTTTTTAGGGAATCAGATGTTGGCATCAAGGTTCATGCTTCCAGGAAAAGTTGTTTAGATTCTTCCCAGGTCCGCAGTGAGTCCGGCGGTGCAATCATTAGATTAGCCAATTACCCAGAATTCAAGATCAAACATGGAGGTTTCAACTAGAAGACAAAAGGAAAACCATGAAAATCACTGAAAACTTTCTAAGTTTGGGAACTTTGGGTACCCTAGGTAGCCAGGGGTGCCCAGCCTTTTGAGAGGTCAAATTCAGCAATTAGGGTTTGTAGATGAGCTCAATCTCTTCATAATTCAATCAACTCCGCAATGGATGTCTTCGTCAAATTGTCAAACTTGAAAATC